>LBNU01009332.1:90583-134395 GCA_014162995.1 Artemisia annua | reverse complement strand
GCATGTAATGAGCAGATGCGGCGCATTGACTTAACTTCGCGTGGGCTCCAAGCTTATTATATTCTGAAATATTCGTACACCGCCGTTAGATGCGGCGTAACTTGAATCTTTATGCGGCGCATGTCCTTCAGTTGTCTTGGATTGTTTCTGGTGAAGTCTTGATAGTGATATGCCGTATGTCAATTGTGTGATGCGGCGTATCTGGAGTAGAACGAGCTTGATCTTCTTCTTTGACCAAAGTTTCATATGCGGCGCATGGTAGAATTCCATGCGGCGCATTCTTCAAAGTCAGGTAATGGTCTTCGAATTCATCTAAGTATGATATTGCGGCGTATCTGTTGAGTTAGATATGGCGCATTTTCTGGGTTTCAGTAGACTTTTGACATCTTGCTCATTTTGCTCCGTAATTAGTCCAAAATCGCCAAGTTTCACCTTTTACCTGTTTTTACCTGAGAATCACTAAAGTAAACATTAAAGTACCGATTCTCATACATAATAGAGTAAAACAAGTTAAATAAATAGGATAAATGATGATAATAAAATGTACTTATTTGAGTTCATCAACGATCCATCTCCAAAACGAACGCGTCTAGTGATGCTTTCGTCAATATCCTTAAAATGACTCTTAGCACCCGTCATATGGTTGCTTGCACCATTATCTAAGTACCATATGCTAGCATCTGTTGTAGCATACTTGCCGGGTTGTATTTGTCCTTCATTTAACAAAATTTCTTCATGTGTAGTCATTAATAGTGATGGTTCATCGTCTTCTAAGATAAGGGTGTGTTTGTTTCATTAAGATGTTTTGGGTCTGAATCTGACTACCACATCTTACTGGTAAGAGGTGGCTGTAAAGTCTGAATCTGAATGAAATAAAGTTGTTTGTTTTTTTATAAATTGTCTAAATGGTTTTAATTATCCGTTTTTTAAGTATATATTAAACCATAGTAATAGATGAATAAGTAGCTTGAATCTATCATATATTTCAAGGAAAAAAAATCAAATTTGACTTTCACAAAGACACGGTTTTGGTTCATCCATGTCAACAAATGTGATATCTCTTTAATTCGTCGGTTTCACGAAAACTAGCTCAACACACACAAAATTAAGGGTGCGTTTGGTATGCTCCCATGAATGACAATTGGTATGAGTTTGATAGTAGTGGTGGGATCTATCATTCATTACCATAGTAGTGGGCCTCCTCATGTTAAACAAACACCTTTAATCACTTTTATAGTCATAGTCTCATTCCCATAGTGGGATACCAAACGCACCCTAATACTATACAAAATTCAGTCCCTAGGCTTTGTGTTTTATAGTTGGCCCAACTAACTATTCAATTGTCTTAAAGAGTAAAATTTGGCCCAAAAAATTTGAATTATTAACCAAATTCAGCCCAACTAATTGTCCTAACCCTAAACCTAAATATATAATATACTATCCTAATATTTCTCTTCACTTAACACACCCACAAACTAGACGCAGCCATCAAATTTCTGATTCTCGCCATATTTTCATCTAACAAACAACTATCTTTGATGTTTCCTTTTGCAAACCTCACTAAACATAAACAAAAATACATTATAATCCTTTCTTTATTTCAAAGCATAAACCAAACGAACCCTTTAATCTAACTTTTCATTTTTTTTCTTCAATATTTCGAGACCAGGTAGGTGTTTTTGTTTTGGGGTTTTGATTTTCCAAAGATTGATGATGGGTTTGTATCAAAGATCTTTATTTATCTTGGTTCTTTAAGATTTTATTTGATATTGTAAAGTTGGATTTGTAAGGTAAGAGGCAGTAAGATGTTATCACCACGTCTTACTCGGTAAGATGTTTAACGTCTTACCGCGTCTGACTCAACATGAAAAAACAAACAACCAAAACCTCTGACCGCGTCTGACTGGTAAGACGTCAGAGGCAGTCAGACGTTTTTTTGTAAAAACAAACAAGCCCTAAGGTTTGATTGTTCCTAAGTTGTTGGTGGACTTCTACAGTCTCTCTTAAAATGTCCATGTTTCCCGCAATTGAAATATTTTCCTTTCTTTTTATTCCACTCACCTTTATTCTTATTGGGCTTGTCGTTGTGAGTTGAATTCTCTCCATTCGAGTTATCTCTATTTCCTCTATTTTGCCAGTTTTCTCATGATTAGTTTGATCTACCCCTATTCTTGTTAAATCGTTCTTATTTCTAGAGTGTTCGCGTTGTGCGAATAATAGGTTATCCTGGCTTTCTACTTGTCCTCCCTTTCGGAGTTTTATCCTTTCCTCGTGTGTCTTAAGTTTTCCAGTGATCTCATCTAAGATGATATCATTTAGAACACTTATCTGTTCTATGGATGCTACTATCTGAATGAACCTATCTGGTGTGGAGTCTAATAGTTTTCGTACTAAAAGTGATTCATCCATGGTTTTTCCTAATTCTTTAGCCTTCGTGGCGTAACCATTGAGTTTGTTCGTAAATGCATCCACCGTTTCATCCTTCTTCATTTGAAGGGCATTAAATCCAATCATTAGTGATTGCAATCGTGCCTGTTGCACTCTTTCTTCTCCAACGTGTCTCTTTCTTAATGATTCCCATAATTCTTTTGCAGTTTTACAACTTGCTACTTGTAAAATCACATCTTCGGTCAACGCTTGATATAGTAGGCAGTAGTTGCCTTATCCTTCTTATCATCTACTTGTGTGTTTTCCTTAGGTTCTATTTTTTCCCATAAACCATGTGCTTCTAGTATAACCTTAATTTGTATTGCCCAAACCGTGTAGTCTGTGGTTTTGAGTTTAGGGCATTGGTATTGTGCAATAGGTGTTACGGGTTTCACTTCTGTGTTATTGTTATTCGCATCGTCACAGGCCATCTTAAATGTGTTTACAATCTTCACCTTCTAATTCGTATGGGAATTCTAACCAGTATAGTATATCCTACTACTACTACGGGAACAGAAAATAGCTATCCGGGAATACTAATAGTACGGGATCAATATATAGTTCTCGGGATTTCTTAATAGTATAAAATAAATATCTATACTATCTAAAGTATGATTGAAATCCAAAATTGAATTCGTGAACTCGTTGTTGTGTCAAAACACAACCGTGTTCCCACTTGTGTATCGGTAACTTGAGTTTTACCAACCACGTTCCTTTTCCTTTCCTCGTTGTTTCTCCAAAGTAATCGGTTATGTATGTTGTTGTCGAATCAATATACCAACCAAACGTTCTTTCTCCTTCTACCACACTTCACGTTGCTTCTTTTTTTGTAACGACTTGGTTTCCAAATGCGTGTCCTAGACTCTTTTGTCTCGGCTTGCCCTTGACCCTTGTTATGTCTCGGCTTCTTCTCCAAATACACCTTAAGTGTTGTTTGGCCACAATCAAACTTCGTGTTTGTTGTTGTTTCCGTTCCAAGTGCTTCACCAAAATACCACTCGGTATTTCTTTTACCAAAAGCAATTCGTTTGCTTTTCTTCTTTTCCTTCTTAATACCCCACGGTATTAAATCCCATGACTAAACAACAAGTTTTGTTTGTCGTTCCTGCTATTGCTTGTTTCCTTTTCCGCGTTGTACCACAATACTCCTACTTTCTATGCCCACACCATGTCCTTCAACAACCCTTTAATACCCGTCGGTATTTCCTTATGTACGAGTGATCAGCCCGTCCTATTTCGTTATTTGTTGTTGTTCTTGTACTGCTAAACGCCTCCAAAACAAACCTTGATTGTTTTTATTCTCGGTATACCCTATGAAATCTGCACAAGCAACGCTTCTCCTTTCCTTTTTGTATCTCGTTAATATACACAAGTTCCTTGACGTCTTCCTTTTTCTTCTTCTTGTTGCGTTGTAAAACCAACAAGTTTCTTTCCTTCTTTGTTGTCGTGTGTAAGACACCAACAAGAATCCTAACAATTGTTTCCTTCTTTTCGGTTTTGTTGTCGCGTACAGATATCACAAGAAAACAAGGCCACCACTTCGTTTGGTGTCCTTCCGTTTGCAAATTCGACACTAGATAAGTTGTATACGACTTTCTTGTGTCCCTAAGTTATCTAGGCAACTTCTCCTTCGTTAACAAGGTTGTTTGAGTGTTGCGTATTCGTTTATGAAACCCAAAGTTTCAGCGTGTTCTTTTGGTTTTGGTTTCTGTTTTGTCTCGTTAACAATGGTTCTGAATTTTTGATGGTTGTAACGAGGGGTGTAACAAGGCTCTTGATGCCAAATGTTGTCCCAATTGTGTGTATGTGTGTGAGTCGAAATCTGATTTGCAAACAAGTATAAAACTAGATAACTTTATTTATTTCGTCTAACCAACGTAATGTTACATAATCACAAGTATATATATGTTGCCAATCGGTATTAGTGAACCGATGCAACCCTTCCTAAAAGGCATGTATCCATTCGACACACCCTTTCAAATTTTACAGAAATTTTAACTAACTTAACTAACTAGCGGTTAATAAGTTTCTATTCTACACGTTTAGTCCTTCATGTTTTCCTTCAAAGCAATATCGAGATTATCTTTTGGTTCACATACGGATGAGTATTATTCAAACGATGAATAGTATGTTAAACTATTACTTATTATTCTGATTTATGTATGTTATGTAATCTATATTGTTATTCCAATGGCGAGTATCCATTCCTTATTATTCTTGTTTTGGACTTAGGTACACCGAGCATGACAAGTAATAGCTCATACGCTCATCATTCGGGTATGGCATCTTAATATGAGGTATGTGGTTTCTTTCCGGTTAAAATATCATATTCTGTAAAATTTAAAAAAAAAAACAAAAAGTTTGGTACTATTGGGTTTTAATGGGTCATATTCGGCTGTAATGGGTCATTTTGGATGTGTTAGGCCATAAGATATTCAAATGGGTTGAAATGGGTGTTAATGGGTCATATTGGGTTGTGATGGATCATAACAGATCCTAAGTAGAAATGATAGGTTGGAAGTGGTTGTAATTGGTCATATTAGGGTATAATGGGTCATAAGATTTTGAAATGTTTGCTGATATACTTTAGACCTTGTAATTTTATGCATATGGTACGAGATACCTTCTATACTCATTAGTTTAGCAATGCACACGTAGAAGTTGTACTATAAGGTGAAACTGGCTTGGTTTGAAAGGTGACGAAATGGATAATCTGTGAGGTTTGTTAAGGGGTAAAAATGTTATGGAATCTGATTTGTAGTGAGAAACAACACCATTGTCGCGGCTGCTTCTGGCGACAGTAGCATGCACCAAATGGCGGATGCACTAGCAGAGATAACCAAAAAGGTATACGAACGTCATATGATATCCTACACAGATATAAAGTCCCATTCTTTATATCTGTTTTGGCTTTCAGGTCATCATACTCTAATCAAATTGAAGAGGATGTAAAAGTTTATGCAAGTTCCAAATAGGTGAAAGTTGCTCTGAGTTCGTTCCAAACGACGGGATGAAGGAGCTTATCAAGTTCCGTAAATATGTAGAATCCCATCTAGAGAAACTTAGTGATGACACTGATCGGTCAGGTCTAGCTGTTACTTTACTTTCTTTCTTTGATTGTAAGTATGTATCTGCTGTCTTAAATATATCTTTACTAGCTTATTTCTTAGAATCTTTAGTGCATAGGTTCTGGCACGGTTGAAGATTTTCCTAGTAAAAAGTTGGAAGGATTGAGAATGGCCACAGGGTTGTATGCTAAATTAGAAGCAATAGCTACTACTTTGCAGAACTGGAAGATAGAGTCTCCGAAGAACGAACTCATTGATAAAGATGAAAAAACTTTCAGAAGGTAAAATAAATTTTTAGGCTCGTAAAATCGATGTTTTAAATTGCATGAGTAACTTATGAGAAATTCCATATGCAGATTAAAAAAGAGTTGGAACTCTAGATGGGGAAAAAAAAAGATGATGAGCTCAAGAAATTTAGAAGTCAAAACATTAATTTTGATTTTGGGATTCTTTTAAGAATTAGATAATTAAAGGTGGAGGTATCTTCAAACTGCATGTAATTTCCATTGAAGGTGTTTGTTGAATTTGATAAAGATCAAATTCAAAGGTATGACCATTTGGTCCTCTGATAAGGTGTGTTCATATATAGGAAGCAACAGCGCCAAAACCAAAAGAACATAAGGCAAGAGCGCCAAGACCATTTGGAGGGCCTTTCAGTTTGCATATCGAGTCTATTCATTTGTTGGTGGATAAGACGAGTGTGCCAACTATTTAGGAATGCGGAGCTTGCTCAGGATATACAGACCGCTAATCTACAGTAATTATTATTTAGATTTCTAGTAATAGTTAGAATTTTAACTATTTTTAATATATAACGCGATTACAGAACATGGTTTACTTAGAATATTAGTAGTAACTAGAATACCTTGTCAAGTCACTGGAGGCACTTTTCACACAACATAAAAAATGTTTCGTGTCATTATTACAGTAAATTGCTTCATATGAAGAATTTGTTTTCTTGTTTAATGAGCATATATTTTGGTATCTTAGTGTTTACTGTGTAGATTTAAATTCCAGCATTGCCTTTTTATTTGAAGACATAATTGTCAAAATCATACAATTAAGATTCAATTCAGAAACAGAATTTCTTAGCCATGCTACTTGAAATACCAAGGAGGGGAAGAACCCATAGTTAATGTTATTGTTGTTGTCATGGTACAGCGCTATTGGTTGTTGCTCACAACTGTTAGTGGTGTTCCATAAATTATAGAGTAGTGGTTTAATTCTCGTATACACCAATTACTGTCATGTAAACACAATGATGGCAAAAGACCGCAATTGTTGCTAGAGGTGGCTCTTAGTGGTGGCTTTATTGCCACCAGCTGCGAGCCTACGATGACTGTAAAACCGATTGAACCAAACCATGCTGTGGTCCCAGACTCATAGGACATGTCACACCGAGTAATTAAGCATCAACCCATTTTCTTAGATTGCCTCCCGGGACAGTACTAAAAATAGCAAATCATGGACGGAAATAGTAAAACAAGCTAAGTCTAAATAAAATTATCACATTTATTCTGAAAATTATAAAAGTACAATCTTCTAAAGTACCTGAAACTCAAGAAAAAAAGATCGATCAAGCTTAATAACTAATCACTCAATCTCAATCCTTATACCACCTATTACAATATGAACATTTTCACACTTCGGCACCAATTTCACCAAAATATTCTCATCATCAGCTTCAACTCCTAAACCCTCCAACAATTCACTTATCCCTAGTCTCAACTTAGTCGTTATCAACTTTTCACCACAATCTCCGGCGTCTTGCCTTTGCTTATGTGGCACTTTCACAAAGCTCCCGGCAAACTCAGTTTTCTCAGCACCACTGCCTGTCCCTATCACGTAGTCTTCATCATTAATGAACACATCAAACTTTACAAACTCATCGTTCTTGACTTCTATCCCTTCTATCACCAATACTTCTTCTTGTTCTTCCTCCTCTCTTTCGTTCCTTGGTGGTCTCACCACCACCACTGTTGTCGGTTTGTCTAGAGTTATTGGGAAATTTACTGGTATTGTTGATGATCCAGCCATGTTTTATTTAGTTGTTTTAGTGTTTTGGTTGCTAGGAAAGTGTATATAAAACCTCAGTGGTCAGTTCGAGTAATAGTTGTTATTAGTTTTATTATATAACGTCTGATGGGGCATAACTTTCAGTGTTATTTTCGTGTTAGCTACCTTGACATATATATGTGTATAGATATGATCGTCATATATATGTGTACAGATATGATCGTCACGTGGATTAAACAAGTAAGCTGATTATCTTATTGGACCGACCATGGTAATATACAATATAATTTTACACGGTTTTATCACTTTCATGCTTTTGATTATATATGATTTCCTAGATTACGATGCAGATTTATGGTTGAATATCTTAATTGCAAGGTGAATAATCGAATATTAGACAACACGAATATATAGTAGAAAATCTACAAATCGTACCATTACAAGTTTCAAAGACTTTTTGGGGAACAAAAATGTCAGGATAAGGTAAAATACAGATTTTATGCCAAGATTTGGAAAAGGAAACTAATTACTCGCAATTAGTTTAACTTATGACATAATGATGGTAACTTTTGCGTTTTGAACGTTATTTCATACGTTGCCAAATTAAATTGTGACAAATTTGAATGTTGTAATGTAGGTAGTATATGAAGAAACTATATGCGCCATGGTTAATTAAATATCTAATATACGCAACAATAGGGCCGTTCAATGGATTTTAGAGGCCCTGTGTAGTAACGATAAAGAGACCCTCATGTTTGACAAGTTCTAATTAAAAAACAAAGATTGGTCGACTTTTTCATTCTCAAACATGCAATCGCTATTTGATGTTTTCTGAATCTTGTATTTTGGCTATGATCACATAACAATGTTTCATAATAAACTTAACCAAAGACTTAAATTCATGTATATATAACTTGATAATATATAAAAGGGAGACCCTATAGAATTTGTAGCCCTGTGCAGCCGCCCTACTTGCACACGGCATTCACCGCCATGCCCAACAACATAAGAATATATAAAGTAACAAACCTAGTTAGTTAATTATATATTGTTGCATCTTCACCATTAAATAGTACGTATACCCTGGACAAGCAATTGATGGTTATGGATATACGCTTTATATGTTCTCCGGTTGCAGATATGTAATTATAATTGAAAGCTACCAAGTTTGTTTCATAAAAATTAAGCCATATATCTGTAACAGAAAGTTTGCAGACACTGTGCATTTTAGCAAAATCTAAATCTTCTATTATAGTTATATTGCCTGGAGATATTCCATGGATATACCCTGTCTATTGTTTGACACCGGCGTTGTGAAGTCATCCACCCGTGACTGTACCATGGGTCCTTCTGAGTTACATTGACCTCTACTTTCTTGAACTGGCCTCCCTTGAGAAGTTGGCCTAAGAACTTGGTGTTCATCATGGGATCGTGTGGGTCCTTCTTACAAGAGTGTTGTATGCAAGCTGGCATGGTCGTTTGTGTTGGTCCAATAAACTTGTGCAACACCATGAATTGTATAAACAAAAGCTTGAGCAAATACAAATAACTTATGTTTATTAAAGATATGTACATGGTTACATGATCTTGACCAGATCAACTAATAATACCTATTTGTACATTACGACTGTAATAGTCTCACTTTAGAGGTTGAAGGTGAAGGCTTTTATAAGAGATAGTTGCGGAATACTATCTCTAGTAATGACAAATGCTTCTCTTCAAGTTATGAAGAGGGAGATTCCACTTTGAAGAGGAAGTGTGTTCTAGAGGTGGAATCTGTTACCCATCACTACTACTAACCTCTCTTTAATAGACAAAGGGAGATACACTGTTAGTAGTTACAAGAATAGTAATAACTAAACTAGAAGCAAACTGGAAGTTAAGGTACACGTGCACTTATGTAGCTAGAGTTGCCTTAATGTTGCTGACATCTCTGGTACATGCACGTTGCTTTCCTTGCTCTAGATGAATCCTTATCTTTCCAAGGGTTTTATCACTTTGCTTTAGCTCAAATTACTTCCGCCTAAGCATGGCTGAGTACTTCAATCAACTTAAAGGATATACTTTACAAGTATGTTGAAGGAATACTCTGAGTGTATCTGATAAGTGAAACTGGTTCATCTGCATGCATGGCTAGATGATAAGTCATTATCAGAGACCTAAGGGCATTTGTCAGTCCTTGAGGTCTCAGCGGTTTTTGTCACTTTTCTGCTCTTTGTTTTAGCTAACTCCGTTATCTGGTTACAAAGTTTTTAATCAGTTTTAGACTTTGTCTCTGCAAAGTACTACTGTTGTAGCTGAGAAGTTACACAACATATCTGATGTTTTTATCATCAGATATGTGAACACTTAGTGAGTCCCTTTAGACCGATGTTCTTCCATTTCAGTGGTCGTTTGCTCTGACTTCTCTAAGGTTCACTCATGATGTTTCACCTATGAGTCTTTTGGATAGCTGATGATGTTCAGTTAGGGGTGGCAATTTCTGACCCAACACGAAACCCGACCTGAAACCGACACGAAAATTAACAGGTTCGGGTTGAGCTAAATAGATTTCGGGTCAGGTTTGGGTCGACATATCTAACCCGTTTATTAAACAGGTCAGGTTCGGGTTGGGAATAAAATAAACGGGTCGACCCGCCAACCCGTTTAAGATTTTTTTTTCTTAAATTATAAATTATTTGTATTTAATTATACGGGTTAAATGGGTTAAAAGGTCGACCCGCTAACCCGTTTAACCTGTTTAACTCGTGTAATGTGCTAACTTTTGTATATAAAACGGGTTAAATGGGTCAACCCAAAACCCATTTAGCATATTCAACTCGTGTAACCTATTTAACCCGTCAACCTAATTATATATACGGGTTAAATGGGTCAGGTTCGGTTTACGTGTAAACAAGTTAGGGTTGACGTAGTTGACCCGATGATTTAAATGGGTCAGGTTCGGGTTGGGGTTTTCTGACTTGCGAACCCGCCAACCCGAACCCGACCCGAATTGCCACCCCTATGTTCATTTGTGCTGATCATTCAGTCAAGGGTAAACTTTGCTCTTTGATTTACCTTGTTGACTCTGTCAAAGAAAGAGTTTGGATCTCTGACGTGATCAGCTATCCTAAACTTAGGCTGATTTAATGTTTCAAATACTTGTGAGGGATAATTTGGTCAGATTTGACTCAACAGTTTGTTGAATGCACTTCCCTTTATGGTCTTCTTTTGAGGTTTCTAGCTGACTGGTGAACCTCATTTTCCGGTATTTGCCGACCATCCTCTGCATAAATGAGGTCATCCACCTGGATAGGTCCAAAGTGGTTGATGGTTATTTCTGAAATTTTAGCGCGTTGTCACCAGACATATTTGGTCAAGAAACTTGTGTAAGAAGGAAAAACAATTTGGAGTTTTTAAGTGAGAAATGACCCAATGAGTGAAAATAGGTGTAAAATTGTGGCTACTTTGTATCATGTCCCCATGGATGGCGGCATGTTTGTGTAATGTAGGTAATTCGGTATTATGAGTGGATTGGAATGGTTGTGTTATTTAGTTTTCTGTGTTAAACGGTAAGGACCAGAAAAGATGATAAATATAAAAAAGCTAGGGTAACACTTAAAAAACCCATATGAAACTGTGTGTGAGACAGTATTTCCCAAGTGTATGAATTTGTGAAGTTTGTGTGTGAAACCCTCTATTTATAGAGAGGCATGTAGAGTTTAGAAGTAAACCCTTGATGGATAATCAACGGCTGTGAGGAGGCCACGCGTTGATCATCTGATGATTAGCAGACAAGGAGGACATGTGATATCTTCTTCTTGGCTCGTACAAGATGGTGCTTGTCGCGTGCGTTACCCCTGCTCCATGTCAAATTGCATATTTTAACCGTTAATGACAGCAGTGATCCTATGCCTTCAGTATAGGTTGATGAGTTTTGTCAGGCCAAGTGGCACCTGAGATTCTAGACGGGCCCGTATCAAGTGTTTATTGAGGGCGCTTAGCAATGTGTTTGATTCGTATGTATATTTAATGTGTTTGGACCACTAATATCGATATGGTATCAGTATCTCGATCAGATAAAAGAAATTCTACACAAATAATCTCAAACGTAAATAAACTTCATAAGTATCTATAAACATATAAAATATTAGAGAAATGTTGTTGATAATGTAGACATAAAAACAAAAAGAATAGAAAAAAAATACCTTATTCTCCAAATGCTGGATATCTAGTTTTTTTTAACACACTATTGCTACAATTAAATAAGCTAGTAGCACTTAATGAAAAGTAAATTATCAGTGTTAGAAGTATAAAAAGACAATTTCACTCTTAAGTTACTATTCATTTGACACTATTTATTTGGCAAATTTTTTGCCAAGGGTGATTTATAGCACTGGGGGTTTTTGTGTTTGAATAGTGCGTCTACAGTAAACAATTGTTTCCGCTAAACAAGAAAATGCGAATTGAATATGTATAAATGCACGTTCGTTGCACATGCTACCGAAACTCGTTCGGCTACATTTTCCCAAGCTACTAGCTAACAATAGTATATACAGTTATACACCATGATAATGGAGTATATTAATATACTAGCTAACAATAGTATATATACTCGATAATGGAGTATATTAGTATATATACGGGAAAAAAAAATAATAATTACAAAACAAAAAAATAATGTTTAGGTTATGTCACCAAATTAAATATATATCTACAAATTATCATAGATGGACGAAGTAAATACTATGGCCAGAAACTAAAACATTCATAAAAAACGACAGTAAAAACACAAAATTATGTGACGAATAAGATACTAAGATCAAAACACCCAATCAAAACTCTGAGTCAAATATTTGATAACAGAAAAGTTACTTTTATTCGATGATACGTTAACCAAAACACACATCTTTCCGGAAATAACTCAAAAATGATCATATCTTTATTTGTCGTGAAAATGAGAGTGATATCCGAAGGAAAACGTTTCTAGATCAATCATGCTCGATCTTAATACCTTTAATGGAGATTTCGCTTCCTCCACTTTTCGGCATCAATGTCACCAACACATTATCATCATCGTTAGCATGCAAATCATCCAAAAGCTCACTAATCCCTAACCTCAATCTCGTCTTCACACTCTTCCCATGTTTATGCTTATGAGGTACATTCACAAAGCTTCCAGCAAACTCAGTCTTATCGGCGGTTGCATTCATCCCGTCATCTTCATCATTCACAAACACATCAAATTTCGCAAAGACATCTCTAGTCACTTCAATGCCTTCAATCACCAAAATCTCTTCTTCTTCATCTTTTTGTTTCTTGCTTCTCGATTTCTTTGGTCTTGGAACCAACACTTTGATTGGCCTATCAAGACTCGCTGGAAAAACCTCTTTAGCAAAGGGTATGTGTTCATCGGCATTAGCCTTACCGAGTTTTTTGATCTTGCTCAAAACCCTTTTGATACGTGGTGTGGGCTTGCTTTCTACCCATGGTATCTCCACATCTTGATAAACATAGCCAAGTTTCTTAGAATCTAAACAATCCCTCACCTTGACTCGGACCATCTCCGCATTCTCATCATAGAACAAAAACGATGCATCAAGCCAATCTTTATCAGTAAAATCAGCTCTTCGTCCTCCTAGGGTTTTCCAGACAGACCACATTCTATCAACATTTGCATGATGCGCATAGAAAAGAGGGTCTCTGCCTGCAGAATAAAAGTTACCCATGTTTTCTCCATTAGGTTGTGTGCTATCTCCGGTCCAGACATGGACTGGACCATGTGGTATGCTCTCAAGCGAGCCTCCACCAGGGGTAGACTCATCACCAGCACGATAGGGGCTACCCATAAAGAGACTGGCAGTCTTTGCAGTCGACACCATTTGTCTATACATGATTGTAAGATTTGTGGACACTTGTTTCGACTTGCTAAGATTTTCATCGACACCATTGAAGTCAAGATCAATTATTGACGGAGGTTGATGCCTAGCTTCTCGGAAAGTATCATATAACGGAGACTTCTTATCAGCGTAAATAGCAGGGATTGTCATCCCACCAGGTGCATCCCAGTTCCAAAATGGGATTGCAAAATTAGGGTCATTGATTAGTTTTCCACATATTTTCTCGAAAAAGTACAAGTAATGACGATGGAAAGGTAAGAACAACCAAGAACCATGGACTTGAAGCTCGAGATCAGGGAAGCCGACTTGATCATATGCACCATCACAATAAGCACAATGAACAGCCGCTTGTTGTTTAAAACTACGAGGATCGTCATCTGGGAGGGCTTTCATGAGCTCAATTGCTTTATTGAATTTAGCTATGTAGTCTTTACTAGCCAAATGAGCCGCTGGCCTGACACGTGTGGCTGATGGTGGTGGAAGTTTGAAATCAATAATTTTTTTGGCTACTGGAGGACAACATTTCATGGGTTGAGCACCTTGTGGTATGTCGGCTGCACCACATTTTGAGACGTCCGGTGCCATGATAGGATCTGCGAAGGCTAGTGAACCCGGCCCAAAGGTAGCTGCGGCACCATAAAGACCACCTAGACCTAAAAGAACATTTCTCCTATCAACTTTGCTAGAGTTTTCATCATGGTCATTGTTATCTTGGGTTTTGCATGAAACTGCATGGCGATTGTTGCGGTTTCGGGATACAGGAACTTGAGATGATTTGAAAGAGAAGGAATAAGAGTAGGTGGAAGAGGAAGAGAGGGTTTTCCCGGTGGTGCTTGATGGTGGTGCAAGAGATGCCATTGTTTTTGTTTAAGCGTTTGATGATGGTGAAGGGTTATATGTTTATATAATGTATTGAGGACATGACTTTTTCAAAAGCAATTTTGCGAATTCATCAAAGTTGACATAATATAAACAAAAGCTAGCTACAAATCTAACCATCACATGGAAGAATTTACAAAATTAGTACGTCCATACTCTATCCATTATATGAAATATTCTATTTAATTAATAATGCATTTTAAAAGAAAAGTTTGTTACTACAACTAGCTAATTATTTTGTTTAAAAAAAAGAAAAAAAAAGTAAATAAATAAATAAAGCTAGCTATGATGATAAATTAGATAGTTGTTTTTCTAAAGTTAGAAGTTATTATCTTATTAAATGCAATTATTTAAAAGAAAGCATGAGGGAACAACTAAACTTTAGGACGAGGAAAAACATTCTAAGTGATTAACATGACTATGAGGTGTTTAGCAACTTTGTAATAGCAGTAAGCAGTAATCATGAACACTAGTTTTTCTTTTTTCATAAATACATTTGGTAATGTAATTGTAGTTAACTTTAATCATAATGTGTACAACTCTTAAATGCTATTTTGTAGAGCATTTGAAAAGAAGCATTTTGAGAAAAAATAAAGCTATTTGTTGCTTGTCAATGTACAACGCTCACTACTCTTAAATTCTTATAAGCACTCTCCGCCAAACACAATATATAGTAAACGTCTAATTTAAGGTGGGTTTAGTTCCTTAAGAAATTTTGGCAGAATTTTCATCTCCAGGTTTCATGAAAGCTTGCTATAATAAAGCTATTGAAATTTGAAAAACGTTTTCCAAATAAAATATAAAATAGGGAACGATTTGGTTGTAGAGGGAAGGTCAATGGTCAATGATAGTAATCCCGAATGGCGACATGCATGTTTTTAACCCATACTTAATTAACAGCATTGATCATGACTTTAATGTTGTAAAAGATATTAAGAACACAAGGTAGAATCCAACCAACCACCCCTTGATTCAAATAATAAGTAATATGTCCAATACAAGAAGAGATCAAAGTAAGTATGTGAACAATCACATACAATACAGATACAAAAGAGATGAGATTCAAGAGTGAATATAACTCATCAAATAAACAAGATTATGTAAAGATAAGATTATAGCCGTTGGAGAAAAGGCATACGCCGTCAACTTGTCGTCATTAGGGTTTCGTCTGTTGCTGCATCGCCGTTGTGACGGCGTCGCCTTCGATATCTGACTTCGTCATGATGTCTGACGCCGTCTCTCAATAAAAGATCTGAGCCGTCACGTGTAAATTTAACTCTGAATCTTGGTCTTCAAATACAAGCGACGGCGTTGCGTGTAATGTGTGACGCCGTCAAGGCTCCATTCTTGACAGATTCGCGACTTGATCGTTTTTCTTCGTTTCTTCGTCCAAAATAGCCCAAATCACGCCGGTTTTCATATTTTGCGTCCCAAGTACCTAAAATGCAAAAAGAAATGATTTAGAGCAATATTTAATCAAAAACATATGACTTTAGGGACTAAATGATCCCTTAAAAGGGTATGTTTTAAATCCTTATCAACAACCTTCTTTGCTGATCAATGTTCCTTAGTAGCATGACAGGTACACCTATTTTCAGGGTGAGTATGGTAAACATGACGAATATATTGACTCATCAAATGCAGCATCTATATATGTTTCACAAATTGTGTCTGAGCTTAGATAGGTCTTTTCTTTTTTGTTTATTTTCTTAAGCATATGTTCATTAATCATATCAACCTCTTTATTTATTGGAACCAATGTAGGTTTATTATCAAAATATCTCGGGTTTTCCATGTCCGATTTGATTGTTGAATATATGGCCGATATCATTGCTTTAATATAGTCACCTTCAAAGTTAAAGCGTAGGCACAAAGGTTAGAAGTGAGTTCTCTTATTATATAAAAGATATAAACAACAAAAAATATTTAATAAATACATCTAACATCGTCATAATTATGATGGATATGGTTCTGATGAATTATATACATCAAGGTTCTGATACATCACAATGGTGTCAGAATGCTTGTGAAACAATTAGAAAATTGGTTGATTAAAATTTTACATGCATAAATATCATTATATAAATAAACATATAAGAAACAAATAAACAAGAAAGTCAAATTCAAATATATCAACCAGAATCGAAAAAAAATACTAAGAAACTAATAAAAACCCTAATTTGTATATTCTCTCTATGAACCTGAATTCTACAACTAAAAATAATATAATTAATGATGAACATCCTTTTTAGCCGAGTATATACACACATCTTTCCCTAGAAAAATGAAAACAATCAACATAAATTTATGTGTGATCACAAAACAAAAACACAAAGATTAAAAGACTAATGAATGATGACCAATTAGAATTAGGGTTTCATATTCGTATCCCAATAAATAACGTAATTCATTATTGCATAAAACCAAAAATTATTTTAGGTTAAATTACTGAAGTTAATAACCCACAGAAAAATAACCATGTAATTGAAATACAAACTGATGAACATTATATTAATAAATAAATAAAATCTTTACATAAATATCTTAAATATAACTAGAATGTTTTCAATGATTTTGATGATTATGAAATCTACAATAGAAACCTGCAATAAGAAAATGAAGGCACAAACTCACAAAGGTTAGAAGACTAGTGGACGATAAGCACCTACATTGGGCAAGTATATATTGGCTCAGAATTAGGATTTTGTACTCATGCCCCAATAGATACCGTAATTCAAATATAGACTGTTAATACAAATATCGCCTAAAAACGTTATTTATATTTTACGATATTTGCTAAGTTTTGTTAATGACAAAGTATAAACTTTAGTTTTTAGTAAAACATGATTTTAGTTTAAAGTCTTGCATAACTAAACATTTGCTACATTTACATTTCATATAAAACACAACATTTTTATATTTCTTAAAATAGAAATGTCACATCCCATTTATGGTAAGTTTTGTCAACATACATTTAAGGAAAGGTTGTGTGTTTGACTCACCATAGGTTTCTTACACAAGTTTTGTGTGTTTGACTCTCCATAGTTTTCTTACACAAAGTTTTGTGTTTGACTAATATTTAGTTGATGTGACTTTGGTTGGTTTGGTAAGTTATTGCAAAACACACTGTCAGACCTGGCGGAACCCTCGTGGTACACGGGCGGAACCCTTCTGAGGGTTCCGCCGTATCCGCCAGACCTGCTGGATGTTTTGCTATAAATACCAAGCCATTTGTTAGAATTTTCTTTTTATCACTTCTCATTATACTTTGCACATACACATTCATATCTTTCATCTAACCCTTTAACATCTCATTGTTGTGAAGATTCTTTTGTAGCAAAGAAGTTCACAAGTGCATATTAAGTTACAAGTATTCAACACAACGTTGCAAGACTTGTTAGCTTAGCATCGTGTAGACTTTGTGTAGTTTACACTTCATTTGATTGTGTGTTTTAAGTTGTGATCGGTTAGTATTTTAGTCCTTAAAATACATAGTGTGACGGGAGTTGTTGTACCCTTGTAAAGAACTAAACGGGAGTGGTTGTACCCTTGTAAAAGAACTCGACATCTAGCTTAGTGTCGGTAAATTTGTAAGCGACGTGTAAGGTTTTCTCCGCCGGTGAAAGGAGCTTGTTGACTAGTGAAAGAAACTCTCGAGTTGGATACTCGGGGAGTGGACGTAGGGCAAGGAAAATAGAGTTCCTTGTAGCCGAACCACGATAAAAAATCGTGTCATGGTTTGATCGTTTCTTTCGTTATACTTGCATATTACATATTGTCTTTGTGTTCATATCTATGATTAAACGGAAAGTTTCAAAAGATAATTAGATTAAAAAACGGTAAATTATTCAACCCCCCCTTCTAGTTTTTCACATAGACTTTAGTTTATTCTAACTATGTAAAGGGGAACAACATGTATAATTTACACTTTTCATATTGCATCACACTTGATAAGGCGTTTGATACAAAAGATTTAAGTTTTTAAACGGAAACATATTCAACCCCCCCCTACGTTTTCCACATACGATTTTTTCTTTCAACTACACCAAAATAACCATCGTTTTTAAAACCTTATAGAACATGCTTCTCATATTTGAAAATACGTCTCTGATATGCGTAAGACTTTCACGACAACAAAGTTACAAAAAACACACCTAGTTCCTCAAAGGATTTTTTTTTAAATTATTATTATTATTATTATTATTATTATTATTATTATTATTATTATTATTATTATTATTATTATTATTATTATTATTATTATTATTATTATTATTATTATTATTATTATTATTTCCGCATTTTCGACATGTATATATTTGGAGAGCCTTTTAAAAAACCCCAAAACTGGCTCGACTTTTTCTCACTTAAAAAAAAAAAGGAAACTAATTACTCGCAATTAGTTTAACTTATGACATAATGATGGTAACTTTTGCGTTTTGAACGTTATTTCATACGTTGCCAAATTAAATTCTGACAAATTTGAATGTTGTAATGCAGGTAGTATATGAAGAAACTATATGCGCCATGGTTAATTAAATATCTAATATACGCAACAATAGGTCCGTTCAATGGATTTTAGAGGCCCTGTGCAGTAACGATAAAGAGACCCTCATATTTGACAAGTTCTAATTAAAAAACAAAGATTGGTCGACTTTTTCATTCTCAAACATGCAATCGCTATTTGATGTTTTCTGAATCTTGTATTTTAGCTATGATCACATAACAATGTTTCATAATAAACTTAACCAAAGACTTAAATTCATGTATATATAACTTGATAATATATAAAAGGGAGACCCTATAGAATTTGTAGCCCTGTACAGCCGCCCTACTTGCACACGGTATTCACCGCCATGCCCAACAACATAAGAATATATAAAGTAACAAACCTAGTTAGTTAATTATATATTGTTGCATCTTCACCATTAAATAGTACGTATACTCTGGACAAGCAATTGATGGTTATGGATATACGCTTTATATGTTCTCCGATTGCAGATATGTAATTATAATTGAACGCTACCAAGTTTGTTTCATAAAAATTAAGCCATATATCTGTAACAGAAAGTTTGCATACACTGTGCATTTTAGCAAAATCTAAATCTTCTATTATAGTTATATTGCGTGGAGATATTCCATGGATATACCCTGTCTATTGTTTGACACTGGCGTTGTGAAGTCATCCACCCGTGACTGTACCATGGATCCTTCTGAGTTACATTGACCTCTACTTTCTTGAACTGGCCTCCCTTGAGAAGTTGGCCTAAGAACTTGGTGTTCATCATGGGATCGTGTGGGTCCTTCTTACAAGAGTGTTGTATGCAAGCTGGCATGGTCGTTTGTGTTGGTCCAATAAACTTGTGCAACACCATGAATTGTATAAACAAAAGCTTGAGCAACTAAAAATAACTTATGTTTATTAAAGATATGTACATGGTTACATGATCTTGACCAGATCAACTAATAATACCTATTTGTACATTACGACTGTAATAGTCTCACTTTAGAGGTTGAAGGTGAAGGCTTTTATAAGAGATAGTTGCGGAATACTATCTCTAGTAATGACAAATGCTTCACTTCAAGTTATGAAGATGGGAGATTCCACTTAGAAGAGGAAGTGTGTTCTAGAGGTGGAATCTGTTACCCATCACTACTACTAACCTCTCTTTAATAGACAAAGGGAGATACACTGTTAGTAGTTACAAGAATAGTAATAAATAAACTAGAAGCAAACTGGAAAGTTAAGGTACACGTGCACTTATGTGGCTAGAGTTTCCTTAATGTTGCTGACATCTCTGGTACATGCACGTTGCTTTCCTTGCTCTAGATGAATCCTTATCTTTCCAAGGGTTTTATCACTTTGCTTTAGCTCAAATTACTTCCGCCTAAGCATGGCTGAGTACTTCAATCAGCTTAAAGGATATACTTTACAAGTATGTTGAAGGAATACTCTGGGTGTATCTGATAAGTGAACTGGTTCATCTGCATGCATGGCTAGATGATAAGTCATTATCAGAGACCTAAGGGCATTTGTCAGTCCTTGACATCTCAGCGGTTTTTGTCACTTTTCTACCCTTTGTTTTAGCTGACTCCGTTATCTTGTTACAAAGTTTTAAATCAGTTTTAGACTTTGTCTCTGCAAAGTACTACTGTTGTAGCTGAGAAGTTACACAACATATCTGATGTTTTTATCATCAGATATGTGAACACTTAGTGAGTCCCTTTAGACCGACGTTCTTCCATTTCAGTGGTTATTTGCTCTGACTTCTCTAAGGTTCACTCATGATGTTTCACCTATGAGTCTTTTGGATAGCTGATGATGTTCAGTTGTGCTGATCATTCAGTCAAGGGTAAACTTTGCTCTTTGATTTACCTTGTTGACTCTGTCAAAGAAAGAGTTTGGATCTCTGACGTGATCAGCTATCCTGAACTTAGGCTGATTTAATGTTTCAAATACTTGTGAGGGATAATTTGGTCAGATTTGACTCAACTGTTTGTTAAATGCACTTCCCTTTTATGGTCTTCTTGTGAGGTTTCTAGCTGACTGGTGAACCTCATTTTCCGGTATTTGCCGACCATCCTCTGCATAAATGAGGTCATCCACCTGGATAGGTCCAAAGTGGTTGATGGTTATTTCTGAAATTTTAGCGCGTTGTCACCGAACATATTTGGTCAAGAAACTTCTGTAAGAAGGAAAAACAATTTGGAGTTTTTAAGTGAGAAATGACCCAATGAGTGAAAATAGGTGTAAAATTGTGGCTACTGATAGTGTAACCAACATAATATACTAAGATGTAATATCTATTCACGTAAACATGCATTCAATATGAATCTTATAATAACTAACTTAAATATACAATTCAAATATGCAAGGATGATATTACGTGTACATGCAAAGTGATATTCATGTGAAGCAAATTACATGCGAGAATGCTAAATGAATTACCTTCTAGAAGAGGCAATAAATGCCCCAATTGAACCAGTTGCACAAGTAGCAAATATTCAGATAGAATGTCATAGAATATGGCAGTAGAAGATATATCCAGTTCTTATCCGATCTCAAGATTTGATTCGTTACTTGCCTATAAAAGGAAGGAAGGTATTGCCAAAACACACAACAGAAATATCATAGCTTAACTCTCTAATAACTCTTATCTATAGCTTTGCATTCTAGCTTCTGAGCATGCTCATACTATTACGATCAATACTGACTTGATCGTCGGAGGGGGTTCCCCCGGGCTGACCCCGGGGACCTCTCTAACGGTCTTTCTTTGTCTTTTCAGGACTGTTACTGAAGACCCGAAAGTCAAGGTCAAAGCGAGTCAGATGGCCAAGTCATCACCTTGACGACCATGCGGATTTTGGTAGCATCAAATGGCGCCATCCGTGGGACCCGAGCAAAACACTTGCCTCGTGTGCTCGTCTTGTATTGTCACTAACCTGTGGCTAACTTTCATCTTGAATCAGCTCATTAAGGTGAATAGACATCATCAATCGAAGGTACCTAAGGTCTATCATAAGTCATTTGAAATTTAAAGTATCGTCAAATTACTCTTTGATCATAATGCGTAGATCTTACGACTTCTATTTTAATCCTTCCTGAAACCCAGATGGTATGTTTATTAAAAATATAGAACTAAAAAGAGATGACTGCCATGCATCTCAAAACCCTTTAATAACTTGTACTATTATCACAAACTATTGACATCCCATCTTAAAACCAGCTCAAAACTTGATAAGAGGTCTATACAAGTGTATTATGTATATTATGACTTATTTGACACTCTGAAAGTAAAAATCAAGAAGGTATTCTTAATATCTATGTTTCTAATTCAGTCGTTATGATATGGATTATAAAAACATTCAACAACATAGTTTTATTGTGTAAATGATTCCTGCAAAGTTTATAACAAGACCTAAAAAAGATTCCTTTCACGAGTCATCACAAGCTATATATATAGTTGAACAAAAAGCAACACAGTTTAATGAGGTTACTGATCTCTTTCCCTACTGTACCATATTTTTCTTTTAAAACTAAATATTAAAATAATATCATATAGAGAATGAACCAGAGGATCAAAGTTGAAGAATCAATAATCGAATATGTGTCAAGAAATAAGCAAGTTGGTCCAACTTATTCTCATTATGCAATGTCAAGAAACAAGCAAGTTGCTTTCACTTGTACTAGGCCACTATCCTTATTATTCACTTGTATGCCTTATCCCTCTACATGCTTCAAGCATTTTTATTATATATGTTCACTTATAAGTAGCATCACATGATCACTTGTAAGAACATAGCGCAAGCCTTACTAAGCTGTATACATGACACAAAAAAACATTTTTTAAGTCATATATTGCACTTGCTAAAAATCCCGTATTGGCGTATACGAGGAGGCCCCAAGCACAACATCATCACTTGACAATCAGGTTTGGCTTCTTGATTTCATATGCATATAAATCACGCCTTACTCAAAAGTTGATGATATAACTATTAATCTATTACTTAGTGCTATACGAAAGGATAACATCATTTTCTATCTATTTATCTAATTGATCTAACAAGAAAAAGGCAAGAATCTTATGTATCTTCTATAGAAAAAGCTACATATTGATGCAACGAAGCCGAGAGCAAATAAATAACGCAACACTGCAAGGCCTTTTCAAAGACGTGAAACCATATCACGCAAAAGCGGAACAACCCCTCCAAAGTCGTGAAACTCCATCACGCAAAAGTGGCATGACCACTTCCATGATTATCTCCCGACATTAAAGGGATGAAAAGCTTTAAAAAGCTAAAAGGTCCGGACCAATACAATATTCCGCCATTAAAGGGATAAAAAGCTATAAATAGCTAATACACAAAGTGGCAAGTCCACCTCAAAGATGCGAAACTCAATCGCGCAAAGTGGCAAGTCCACTCCATTGATACTAATCCTGCCATTAAAAGGGATAATAAAAGCTACAATAGCTACATGTACGTACATAGAAAAGTATCAAAAATCATCCCGCCATTAAAAGGGATAATAAGCTATATTGCTTACAAAGACGCGAAACCTATCGCGCAAAGTGGCACGTCCACAACAAAGACGCGAAACCTCATCGCGCAAAAGTGACATAATCACTTTGATGAAAATCTCCCGAAATTAAAGGATGAAAGCTAAAATAGCTAACACACAACGCTTGAATCTAATCAATGCGAAAATGTTCGAACTAAAACAACATCTCACCATGAAAGGGATAAAAAGCTATAAATAGCAAATACACAAAGTGGCATATCCACCCCAAAGACGCATAATCACAGCGTGCAAAAACGAAAACCGCTTTAAAGACGTGAAATTTCATCACGCAAGCAACAACTCCATCTAAACTACACAAACTCCGAAAACGTTATTCAAATTCATATGTGTTAAATAATTTTACCCACATGAATTGGGGGACTTGATAGTGTAACCAACATAATATACTAAGATGTAATATCTATTCACGTAAACATGCATTCAATATGAATCTTATAATAACTAACTTAAATATACAATTCAAATATGCAAGGATGATATTACGTGTACATGCAAAGTGATATTCATGTGAAGCAAATTACATGCGAGAATGCTAAATGAATTACCTTCTAGAAGAGGCAATAAATGCCCCAATTGAACCAGTTGCACAAGTAGCAAATATTCGGATAGAATGTCAGAGAATATGGCAGTAGAAGATATATCCGGTTCTTATCCGATCTCAAGATTTGATTCGTTACTTGCCTATAAAAGGAAGGAAGGTATTGCCAAAACACACAACAGAAATATCATAGCTTAACTCTCTAATAACTCTTATCTATAGCTTTGCATTCTAGCTTCTGAGCATGCTCATACTATTACGATCAATACTGACTTGATCGTCGGAGGGGGTTCCCCCGGGCTGAGCCCGGGGACCTCTCTAACGGTCTTTCTTTGTCTTTTCAGCACTGTTAACGAAGACCCGAAAGTCAAGGTCAAAGCGAGTCAGATGGCCAAGTCATCACCTTGACGACCATGCGGATTTTGGTAGCATCAGCTACTTTGTATCATGTCCCCATGGATGGCGGCATGTTTGTGTACTGTATGTAATTCGGTATTATGAGTGGATTGGGATAGTTGTGTTATTTAGTTTTCTGTGTTAAACGGTAAGGACAAGAAAAGATGATAAATATAAAAAAGCTAGGGTAACACTTAAAAAACCCATATGAAACTTTGTGTGTGAAACCCTCTATTTATAGAGCCATGTAGAGTTTAGAAGTAAACCCTTGATGGATAATCAACGGCTGTGAGGAGGCCACGCGTTGATCATCTGATGATTAGCACACAAGGAGGACATGTGATATCTTCTTCTTGGCTCGTACAAGATGGTGCTTGTCGCGTGCGTTACCCCTGCTCCATGTCAAATTGCATATTTTAACCGTTAATGACAGCAGTGATCCTATGCCTTCAGTATAGGTTGATGAGTTTTGTCAGGCCAAGTGGCGCCTGAGATTCTAGACGGGCCTATATCAAGTGTTTATTGAGGGGGCTTAGCAATGTGTTTGATTCGTATGTATATTTAATGTGTTTGGACCACTAATATCGATATGGTATCAGTATCTCGATCAGATAAAAGAAATTCTACACAAATAATCTCAAACGTAAATGAACTTCATAAGTATCTATAAACATATAGAATATTAGAGAAATGTTATTGATAATGTAGACATAAAAGCAAAAAGAATAGAAAAAAATACCTTATTCTCCAAATGCTGGATATCTAGTTTTTTTTAACACACTATTGCTACAATTAAATAAGCTAGTAGCACTTAATGAAAAGTAAATTATCAGTTTTAGAAGTATAAAAAGACAATTTCACTCTTAAGTTACTATTCATTTGACACTATTTATTTGGCAAATTTTTTGCCAACGGTGATTTATAGCACTGGGGGTTTTTGTGTTTGAATAGTGCGTTTACAGTAAACAATTGTTTCCGCTAAACAAGAAAATGCGAATTGAATATGTATAAATGCACGTTCGTTGCACATGCTACCGAAACTCGTTCGGCTACATTTTCCCAAGCTACTAGCTAACAATAGTATATACACTTATACACCATGGAGTATATTAATATACTAGCTAACAATAGTATATATACTCGATAATGGAGTATATTTTTATATAATAAAACAAAACCCCTAGTGGGTACTTTGAAAAAAGAATATTTCTTTATTAGGTAATATTTTATTTATTATTTTTTAATTTAAAATTTTAAAAATTTGTTTTGTTGATATACTACACAAGTATAAGATAAATACAAAAAAATAAAAATAAGATGCAATACTAAGATAAATACAAAAAAAATATAGATAAGATGCAACTAACAACAGGATTAAATTTTTTAAATAATTATCTTTAATAATAAACAAATATAATAAAAAATCATAAATCAAACAAAACAAATATTAAATTATTTATATTTTAATAAATAAAAATATATCATTCAAAAAAAATTTAACAAAAACTCGCGCGTGCGCGGGCGTTATAACTAGTTAGTATATATACGGGGGAAAAAATAATAATTACAAAACAAAAAAATAATGTTTAGGTTATCTCACCAAATTAAATATATATCTACAAATTATCATAGATATGGACGAAGTAAATACTATGGCCAGAAACTAAAACATTCATCAAAAACGACAGTAAAAACACAAAATTATGTGACCAATAAGATACTAAGATCAAAACACCCAATCAAAAACTCTGAGTCAAATATTTGATAACAGAAAAGTTACTTTTATTCGATGATAGGTTAACCAAAACACACATCTTTCCGGAAATAACTAAAAAATGATCATATCTTTATTTGTCGTGAAAATGAGAGTGATATCCGAAGGAAAACGTGTTCTAGATCAATCATGCTCGATCTTAATACCTTTAATGGAGATTTCGCTTCCTCCACTTTTCGGCATCAATGTCACCAACACATTATCATCATCGTTAGCATGCAAATCATCCAAAAGCTCACTAATCCCTAACCTCAATCTCGTCTTCACACTCTTCCCATGTTTATGCTTATGAGGTACATTCACAAAGCTTCCAGCAAACTCAGTCTTATCGGCGGTTGCATTCATCCCGTCATCTTCATCATTCACAAACACATCAAATTTCGCAAAGACATCTCTAGTCACTTCAATGCCTTCAATCACCAAAATCTCTTCTTCTTCATCTTTTTGTTTCTTGCTTCTCGATTTCTTTGGTCTTGGAACCAACACTTTGATTGGCCTATCAAGACTCGCTGGAAAAACCTCTTTAGCAAAGGGTATATGTTCATCGGCATTAGCCTTACCGAGTTTTTTGATCTTGCTCAAAACCCTTTTGATACGTGGTGTGGGCTTGCTTTCTACCCATGGTATCTCCACATCTTGATAAACATAGCCAAGTTTCTTAGAATCTAAACAATCCCTCACCTTGACTCGGACCATCTCCGCATTCTCATCATAGAACAAAAACGATGCATCAAGCCAATCTTTATCAGTAAAATCAGCTCTTCGTCCTCCTAGGGTTTTCCAGACAGACCACATTCTATCAACATTTGCATGATGCGCATAGAAAAGAGGGTCTCTGCCTGCAGAATAAAAGTTACCCATGTTTTCTCCATTAGGTTGTGTGCTATCTCCGGTCCAGACATGGACTGGACCATGTGGTATGCTCTCAAGCGAGCCTCCACCAGGGGTAGACTCATCACCAGCACGATAGGGGCTACCCATAAAGAGACTGGCAGTCTTTGCAGTCGACACCATTTGTCTATACATGATTGTAAGATTTGTGGACACTTGTTTCGACTTGCTAAGATTTTCATCGACACCATTGAAGTCAAGATCAATTATTGACGGAGGTTGATGCCTAGCTTCTCGGAAAGTATCATATAACGGAGACTTCTTATCAGCGTAAATAGCAGGGATTGTCATCCCACCAGGTGCATCCCAGTTCCAAAATGGGATTGCAAAATTAGGGTCATTGATTAGTTTTCCACATATTTTCTCGAAAAAGTACAAGTAATGACGATGGAAAGGTAAGAACAACCAAGAACCATGGACTTGAAGCTCGAGAT
Source organism: Artemisia annua (assembly GCA_014162995.1). Taxonomy (NCBI): domain Eukaryota; kingdom Viridiplantae; phylum Streptophyta; class Magnoliopsida; order Asterales; family Asteraceae; genus Artemisia; species Artemisia annua. The sequence goes on along the minus strand of LBNU01009332.1, from coordinate 107,011 downwards.
CAGGGAAGCCGACTTGATCATATGCACCATCACAATAAGCACAATGAACAGCCGCTTGTTGTTTAAAACTACGAGGATCGTCATCTGGGAGGGCTTTCATGAGCTCAATTGCTTTATTGAATTTAGCTATGTAGTCTTTACTAGCCAAATGAGCCGCTGGCCTGACACGTGTGGCTGATGGTGGTGGAAGTTTGAAATCAATAATTTTTTTGGCTACTGGAGGACAACATTTCATGGGTTGAGCACCTTGTGGTATGTCGGCTGCACCACATTTTGAGACGTCCGGTGCCATGATAGGATCTGCGAAGGCTAGTGAACCCGGCCCAAAGGTAGCTGCGGCACCATAAAGACCACCTAGACCTAAAAGAACATTTCTCCTATCAACTTTGCTAGAGTTTTCATCATGGTCATTGTTATCTTGGGTTTTGCATGAAACTGCATGGCGATTGTTGCGGTTTCGGGATACAGGAACTTGAGATGATTTGAAAGAGAAGGAATAAGAGTAGGTGGAAGAGGAAGAGAGGGTTTTCCCGGTGGTGCTTGATGGTGGTGCAAGAGATGCCATTGTTTTTGTTTAAGCGTTTGATGATGGTGAAGGGTTATATGTTTATATAATGTATTGAGGACATGACTTTTTCAAAAGCAATTTTGCGAATTCATCAAAGTTGACATAATATAAACAAAAGCTAGCTACAAATCTAACCATCACATGGAAGAATTTACAAAATTAGTACGTCCATACTCTATCCATTATATGAAATATTCTATTTAATTAATAATGCATTTTAAAAGAAAAGTTTGTTACTACAACTAGCTAATTATTTTGTTTAAAAAAAAGAAAAAAAAAGTAAATAAATAAATAAAGCTAGCTATGATGATAAATTAGATAGTTGTTTTTCTAAAGTTAGAAGTTATTATCTTATTAAATGCAATTATTTAAAAGAAAGCATGAGGGAACAACTAAACTATAGGACGAGGAAAAACATTCTAAGTGATTAACATGACTATATATGAGGTGTTTAGCAACTTTGTAATAGCAGTAAGCAATAATCATGAACAGTAGTTTTTCTTTTTTCATAAATACATTTGGTAATGTAGTTGTAGTTAACTTTAATCATAAAGTGTACAACTCTTAAATGCTATTTTGTAGAGCATTTGAAAAGAAGCATTTTGAGAAAAGATAAAGCTATTTGTTGCTTGTCAATGTACAACGCTCACTACTCTTAAATTCTTATAAGCACTCTCCGCCAAACACAATATATAGTAAACGTCTAATTTAAGGTGGGTTTAGTTCCTTAAGAAATTTTGGCAGAATTTTCATCTCCAGGTTTCATGAAAGCTTGCTATAATAAAGCTATTGAAATTTGAAAAACGATTTCCAAATAAAATATAAAATAGGGAACGATTTGGTTGTAGAGGGAAGGTCAATGGTCAATGACAGTAATCCCGAATGGCGACATGCATGTTTTTAACCCGTACTTAATTAACAGGCTAAAGTCATTGATCATGACTTTAATGTAATACAAATATCGTGGAGTGTTATAAGTACTTTTAACTATAATCTGAGTCAAAGCCGACTAAGTGCGCATCATCATAAACCTCAATGGATTTGGTTTATTATGTTAATAAAGAAACTTTAGTTTTATTTTTTTAACATGGAACAGTAGTGGATTAGGTAGATAGTTGTCATCAAGGATAAGCATCATGGTCTCTCTTTAATAACCGTGATAAGAGATTTTTAATCCATTAAACCACAAATTCTTGACCGGATTTCTGTATACTTGTTTTGCTTCATGTATGTCCTTGGTTTACAGAATCTAAGCGTATCATTAATTATTTAATTATATCTCAAGACTAATCATGAAAATTGCTACTGTTTTTTCTGTTTGCGCATATTATTCTTTTATTTGTTTTTTGTGTTTAATTAGTCGTTAAACTTAATATCCAAAGAGTTAAACCTTTATCCAAAACATCACTAGAAGCATAGGAGGCCTTAGTACAAGTACCATCAATAAATCCAGTTTTATTTCTAGTATTAATAGCAAGTTTCATAGCAGTGGACCAAACTCTATAGTTATCAGTGCCAGTAAGTTTCACAGATATGATAGAACTAGAACTAACATCATTAGCATGCAAGTATAGAGGACTACTCAAATCAAGACTGCTGATGAGAGTCTCATTACTACCACTAGAAGCCATGAAGAATAAATAAGTAACAGAAAATCAAGAAACAGACATAAAACAACCAAGCAGCACAGAACTCACACCCAAGAGTTACAAAGCCCAGCCTAGAGGACTGGATGTGGCCAGAGCAGGTATTCACACCTCTGAGGGAGGCAGATCAAGATGTTAGCCACACCGTTTGCACCCTCTAAACTGAAACCAAGTAATCTTAAAGAGAAAGATAATCTTACAGTGCTGTATGGTAAAGAGAGCGGAAGAGAATCACAATACTCTTAATTCACTTAGTTAAGAGATATTGTGAAAGGATCAGGTCCCAATAATCAGCAGAAACCACTAGAACCAAGAATCCCCAAATCTGAAAAATTAGGGTTTCTTGAGATCAACCCTAATTCACCAGATCTAGCCACCAGTGACAATTAATCCAACCAGAAGCGTCGAATCAACCACGAATCAACCAGATCTCACTCCAATTAAGGAAACCCCCAAAAACAGATGAAACCCTAGAAGCCTAAATCACCAGCTTGCAGATAATCAAGAGCCGTAGCTCTGATACCATGTAAAAGATATTAAGAACACAAGGTAGAATCCAACCAACCACCCCTTGATTCAAATAATAAGTAATATGTCCAATACAAGAAGAGATCAAAGTAAGTATGTGAACAATCACATACAATACAGATACAAAAGAGATGAGATTCAAGAGTGAATATAACTCATCAAATAAACAAGATTATGTAAAGATAAGATTATAGCCGTTGGAGAAGAGGCAGATTTTCTGGGGTGAGAAACCCTAGCAGGGAAACGACATATATATAGGCTGCAACTATGCACTTGATCACCTTAAGCCCCTGCACAAACAACACTAGACAAACAAGGAAGAAATTAGAGAAAGACTGGTTCTGTAAATGACAGAACCAGTCCCTTGACTTATGGGGAGAAGGTTTGACCAACATTCTCAACAAATGTAATACAAATATCGTGGAGTGTTATAAGTACTTAACTATAATCTGAATCAAAGCCGACTAAGTGCGCATCATCATAAACCTCAATGGATTTGGTTTATTATGTTAATAAAGAAACTTTAGTTTTATTTTTTTAACATGGAACAGTAGTGGATTAGGTAGATAGTTGTCATCAGGGATAAGCATCATGGTCTCTCTTTAATAACCGTGATAAGAGATTTTTAATCCATTAAACCACAAATTCTTGACCGGATTTCTGTATACTTGTTTTGCTTCATGTATGTCCTTGGTTTACAGAATCTAAACGTATCATTAATTATTTAATTATATCTCAAGACTAATCATGAAAATTGCTACTGTTTTTTCTGTTTGCGCATATTATTCTTTTATTTGTTTTTTGTGTTTAATTAGTCGTTAAACTTAACATCCAAAGGGTTAAACCTTAAAAGATGACCTATCTACTCTTACTATTATTATTAAAATGATTCTGCCATTTCGAAAACACAAATTAGATGTATACACTCACATGTCACAAATTGAAGATCACCTAGGCCGGTACGTCAAGACGAATCTGCATATTCAGCTACCATCTGGATCAGTCTCTACCTCTAGCAACTATTTCTTGCATACAATTAAAAACCCAAAAATTGATGTTTCTATTTCACTCACACACAAGATACAAAATACTGGATATATTTCTTAGGTTACATACACATAAATACCTAGATGATAATAATAAACATACATTTATTTTAACAATTTGATAAAGTGGTCTTCTCACACAGTCAATCCCGACCCTCTCTATCTAAAACATGATTAGGATAAACAAAGTAACTTTGTATCATAATTAGGTACAAAATGTATTATATTAATAGTATGACATTAACTCTTTTATTTTAGGTAGAGGCGGCTTAATCAAAGTTTGGTAGAATCATACATAAAATATTCTCAATTCGATCCAAGTGTTCATTTTCCATAACATTTCTAAAAGGATATCATTTAATAATGTTTTTGAATTCAAATATCGGTAGACAAACATGTTGTTTTACACAACTGTAAGTCTGTAATAGTTATGGATAGGTTTTCTTTAATGGAGTATTTATTTAATTTGGTTTGTTTATTAAAAGACTTAATCTAACTACGAAATTTCTACAGAAACACCGGATTCTTATTATTTTATTTTTTTCTGAGAGTACATACTGATAACTAGAACTTAAATGTTAGTAAAATTAACATATTTAGAGATACATATTGCGTTTTGGGGGTTACTTTCAGTTACATATGTGTTTATTTTTGAAAGCAAAGAAGGATATGTTAGATAGCCAACCGGAAGTACATTAGAGGATCACCAAGATGGAGATCATACAAGCAAACAAAAGAACCAAGGCGACATCAGAGGATCACCGGTTACGTATGTGTTAACGTATTGTATATTCGTATTAGCAATTTAACTTCTATTTCACTCTCCATTTTCATACATGCAGTATAAATTTGTTGTTTATTTCTTAAGGAAAAACAATGGGCACGGACACGGAAAAAGTCAGTTAACACTCAATACGTACTTTACGAGCTTATCCACAATCTCGCATGGAGTTTCCTTAAACACGTTAATAGAAAATTACTATATTGAACCGTAAAAGTAAGATTTATTGACCTTGACCATGAAAATTAGTTGGCTGCACATGGCCAACGGATCAAAACTGTTGGCTAATAACAGCTGCCTCTTTATCAAATTAGTTGGACAAAAGACAATTGGTCAATAAAATACCAATTAGTTAATTAATATATTCAACTAATTCACTATTATCTGTATTAATTAATTAGAAGAGTACGACTACTTGACTATTAAATTATATTCATATTCCTAAAGCCAGTTTGCTATTTCAGAAAAATATGTCTTTACTTTGTAGGTCGGTAGAATTTTATTTAAAAAAAAAACTCTTTTTGGTTTAGATTGGATCAATGTTATAAACTAGGGTATCGTTTGATGATATCTTTTATATAATAAAACAAAACCACAAGTGGGGACTTTTCCATTTCAAAAAAACTAAACCATACCTTATTTAGTAATAATATTATTTAGAAAAAAAGATTATTTTCTTATTAGATAATATTTTATATTTATCCATACACAAGTAGAAGATAAATACAAAAAATATATATAAGATGCAATTAACAATAGGATTAAATTTTTTAAATAATTATCTTTAATAATAAAAAATTATAATTAAACATCATAAATCAAACAAAACAAAGATTAAATTATTTGTTTTTTAATAAATTAAAATATATGATTCAAAAAAATTTAAAAAAAACCCGCGCGTGCGCGGGCATTATAACTAGTTCATGTTATAGTATGTCTTTTAGGTAACATAAACAATTGTTTCTAATTTTTTTAATTTATCCATATCAACTTTATTTCGCAAAACTAATAATAAACAAAATGGAAAAGTCGAAAGCAAAAAATATTGCTTCCAACTTATATCTTAGTTAACGATTTCGCCTTCTTAAATGTTTACCTTTTTGAAAACTAAGACCTTCGTTTCCCAAGTTTAGTTCGTAAGCTCAATATGCGTTTTTCAAAAGCAATTAAAGGTATCAGAAAATGAGAAAATCAAAAATTAACATTGCAAATTTACGTCTAGCATGTATGATTAGAACACAAACAAAATCCTTACAAAATAAAGATTTTGGTTTGCTGTAAACCAGGACATTGGACACCTGCGACCCAAACATGTTTCTAAATGATTCAGCTAGGGGTATACATGGTTCGATTTGCGTCAGTTTTTGGCTAAAATCGAAACCGAACCATAATATTCGGGTTTTATAAAACTTGAAACTAAAACCATTTGGTTTTTGGCGGTTCGGTTTTTTTGTTGTTTAGATGTTTATTTTTTGGTGTGGACGTTTTATACCAATAATTTTTTTATTATTTATTATTTTTTATGCCGTCTTATGCCACATCTTTTTGTAAAATCGATATATATATGAAATAAAAGTGGGTCGGTTCGGTTTTTGGACGGTTTTTTCGGTTTGGTTCGATTTTTCGATTTTTTCGATTTTTCTGCTCAACCCTAGATTCAATCGGTTATTTCGGTTCGATTTTTTTTGGTTTTTGTTTTTTCCGATTTTTTTGCTCAACCCTGGATTCAGCTAAGCTAGAAATTGCTGCCTTTAATCAATAGTTAATCAAGTTTTTTGTTGATCATTGTCCATAACCAAAGCTTATGCACAATAACGTTGATATTTGCCTAACATTGTCTCTTGCAAAAAAATATATATATTTATACACACACATACACAAAAAGAAAAAAAAAAAAATTGTGTTGCCTCTATTATTTTTTTTATTGCTTTATATAAACACTTTTATATCTAACGAGAAAATAGTGACGTGCTTTGGTGTGCGATAATTACTTTGTAGGAATTTTTGTGGTTTGTAAATAACTGAAATCCGAATGGTTAAAATGTGAATATCAGTTTAAATCATATGATCACTTTTAGACGGATGTATATTGACTATATGTTTTGTGTTCACGAAATCGCTAATCGGATAAGACACATTGTTAATTGAAATTTCAAGCAACATATTGACTTTAAATTGTTGGAAAAAGCCGTGTTGGTTGAATTGGCGGATAAAACCGTTAATACCGACTAGGGTGTTCGCCTTTGGATCCAACAAGCTAGGGGTGGTGCTCCTTAACCGCGAAGGGGCGCGACCCTTTTGAAATCCACATCTAATCATCAATGTCAACCTAATTATAATGAGTGTGCATTCCGCACATCAAGACTCGTAATGAGCACTCGTATGAAATCTTTAGTCTCAAGTAAACACAATTACTTAGAACCAAAAGGCTTGTATACAAATAGTACCCCGTGTTGTGTGAAAAGCTTCCCAACTAAATAGTTGTGGGGTATTGATATCTACACATACACTTTTACTTGATACACATAAATTTACACATAAATTAGTGGGACCACTAGGATGATACAACTAAAATTTATGTGTACAAAGTAAAAGTTTATGTGTAGATATCACTACCCATAGTTGTGGGTTCATCTTCAACTCAAAATTTTTTAGAAGCTTAAAGTCATTTGGATTGGTGCCTTTGTTTGTGCTTTAATTCATGCTATATGGTTCTTGCAATATTAGTTAATCCTAAGACATCTATATGATGGAAGGGTGCATATTATTATATGTATCTTTCATACTTCCAATATGATTGTGTTGTGTGATTAGTTGCAATTGTAAATTTATGGTTTGGTTAGATGAGAAGTTTTTCGATAAAAATTTTATAAAATTGGTCATAAGTCATGATTGCGTTGCGTCGTTATCTTTATCATGGGTGATAGAAGATGATGTATGGATGTGTTTATGTTGTTTAAAGGTGTAATAATTGCATAACCTTAATGTATGATAGTTGTTTACCTGTACTTTTTGGGATCTTGCATGACATTTACTTATTAAGTTTACATTTTCTTGGATTATAATCATTTACACGGATCCTGGATATTGAAGAAAAAACCATAAGGCTGTTGAATGAATATGGATACACTTGGACAAGTAGATGCAAACTGTAGGATGTGGCTAATGATTTCAGTTAATTCATGCATCTGATTTTCTTATAATTGGACCATTACAACATGGACCACTCCGTGAGGATAATGTGTAGTTTCACTGTTGCGAGTGAAGGAGCATATTTTGTAACTGTCTAAGTGCTTTCATTTTTTCTTACTTTACTATACTAAATTATTTGTTGTGACTTCCTTCTTACATGTATGCCCATTGACCAACAATCTAAATTTTTCTAAAAAATCCTATATAAAAAGAAAACTGAAGATTATATAAGTACAGGGGCTAAAGATGATAGTTATAGAACCTAAAGGACTAATATTGTAAATAAAGTAGTAGTTTGTTAGATCGTTTACTGTTTCTTCCCTCTCAAATTTGTATTTAAACTCAATTATGTATCTAATTTGCTCATTCAATAATAATAATCATTTTCACTTTTCCCCAAATTACTTTCCGTCCATATGGTATGAGAGCACGCATTTTAGGTCAATTTTTGCCCTAAATTGAATCTAATACGTGTTCTATTACATCAATTGTTTGTTCTATCGATCTAAATTGTTTCAATTCTTGTTCTTTAAGGTTCGAATTAGTTTGGTTCTTGATCTTGATTGAGCGATTAAGTGTTTTGGTGTTGAATTGAAGTGTTAGATTGTGCGCTTGTTAATAATTGGAGATTTAAGTGATTAATTGTGAAATTAGGGTTTTCGTTTGAAAATTAAGGTTTTTTGCTTAAAACTTGGGAATTTGTGCTTAAGATCTATCAATGACAACTACTAATAACGATTCAAATGGAAATGGTTCAAATACATCAAATTCAGCCAATGATCCTTTGTATATTGGCAATTCTGATCACCCAGGCATGGTACTCATAAACACACCCTTTAATGGAAGTAATTTCTTGGGCTGGAGTCGTACTGTTAACTCATAAACACACCCTTTAATGGAAGTAATTTCTTGGGCTGGAGTCGTATTGTTAAGATGGTACTAGACTCTAGGAGCAAAGCTAAAACTAGGGTTTATTGATGGTACATGTGTGAGGCCAACTGTTGAGGTGAAAATTTGCAGAAGTGGATCAGATCTGATTATATGGTCACATGTTGGATTTTGAATTCAATGATTGGTGAGTTATCTGAGGCATTTCTTTATGCACAGTCTGCTGCTGATTGGGCTAATTGTTTGATGACCAGGAGATCATTGACAGGATATAGTATCTTTTTGGGGCATTCTTTAGTCTCATGGCGAAGACCAAGAAACAAGCAACTGTTTCAAGATCTTCCACTGAGGCAGAGTATAGAAGCATGGCTAGTACAACTTGTAAACTTATATGGCTAAGCTATCTTCTCAAGGATTTAGGCATTAATGTCAGTTTCCCTGTCACGTTGTTTTGTGACAATAAATCAGCCCAAATGTTGGCTGCTAACCCTTGCTTTCATGACAGATCCAAACATATGGATATTGATTGTCATTTCATCAGGGAAAAGGTTCAAGATGGTTTTATACAGACTGCACATATTCCTTCTTACTTGCAGTTAGCTGATATTATGACAAAGGCATTAAACAAAGTACAACACTCTACTCTTGCTAGCAAGTTGGGTCTCTGTGATCCTCCACCTTGAGGGGGGGGTGAAGATTATATAAGTACAGGGGCTAAAGATGATAGTTATAGAACCTAAAGGACTAATGTTGTAAATAAGTAGTTAGTTTGTTAGAACGTTTACTGTTTCTTCCCTATCATTTTTGTATTTAAACTCAATTGTGTATCTCATTTGATCATTCAATAATAATAATCATTTTCACTTTTCTCCAAATTACTTTCCGTTCATAAAAACTAAGGAGATACGTAGCTTTATTCATGCGCTTTCATCTTCAACAACAATGTGCAAGGTAATCTGCATTGGTGGCAAATTTGACTTGTTTTAACTCTAACTGGCTAAATGGGTTAAGTCAATGGATTTAACCAATAAACTATTGGGTCAGACGCGTTTAAAGTGAAATGGAGTGTTATGACTTATGATGTGTGTTTGATAATTTGGCTAAAAACCCGAAGAGTAGTTTTGATGGGAACCACTTCTCTTACAAGGTAAAATATTCTTTTAATGATTCATATAGTATGTGATGATATATATTTTAGAAAAGTTCATAATAATGGAATAATATTGAAAATTTAAATGGTTTTTGAGGTTGAAAAAAGGTTCAACTTAAATAACCTTAATTAAACTTAGTTATTAATTATTTAGTGATAATTTTCCTATTTCTGATGTAATAATGCTATTTTGAATTTGCAGTTCAAGCATAATAAGAGCATCTCTATTTGATATAGAAATGGGTAAAGGGCATTGTTATTGATCTTTAAGATGCATAACCAACTGTCATGCCAGATATAAAGGGCATTGCTATTGATACCTTTTTATATTATAAAGTTGCAACCCAAAGGATCAACTTATATAAGGTGATGATGAAGAGGAAATACCTCCTGCGATGGTTTGATCTTGGGAAAGATTAAGAAAATGATACAATAACATCTTTTATACTAATCAACAAGGGTTTATGCACAAGTCATCTTTGAGTATGTGTATTTATCATATTCGTCAATTGAATTAATAAAATATTATATGATGACCTCATAAATATAAAATAGGTTTATTTTAAATATATTGGTTAAAGAGGAAAGAGTAGTGATTGAGATGCCTAAAACTTGTGCCTAAACTCATGCCTAAGCCTACGTGTCATCATCCTGATGGCTGCAGTCAGGGGACCCACGTTTTCACAAACCATCAGGATCATGCCACATATGTTAGGCATGAGTTTAGGCATATAAATTAGGTCTCCCAATCATTTTTCAAGAGGAAATGTTGAGATCTATTGTTTCATTTGAGTCTCTTAGAGCACTGGGTATCCTCGTGCCCATGGACGGACACACATTGTTGCCGTGTGTGGCACGGGCTACACCCAATATTAAGTCACGAAGTGTAATTTCTTTTCGAAAACTGTCATTACTTGATATGTGCAACCCCCGTAATTCTTTTTGGTACTTTATTGGCTAGTTTTTCATTTTTATAATTTATATAACGTTGATTTTTTTTATGCTTCTAAAAAAAAATTTGTGCAACACTCTCTCGAAAATCCTGGGTCCACCCCTGCTCGTGCCCATGACTTCAAGCCATGGCCAAAAAGTATGCCACATTACCTAAATTTCCTATGGCACGAGATCTTCACACGCAAGGCTGTCAAGATCGCGTGTAAACTCGTAGGATCATACGAGTTTACGTGCTTACTAGCTAAAATCGTGTAGGATCGTCATAGGATCGCATCTGAGGTAAGATCGTAAGATCGCGTGTCGACCCGATTTTACCTAGGCCCAAATCCATTTTATTTTTTTTTGCTAATCTTTTAGGCTTTTACCCCATCTTTTTGCTTTAGCCCAAAGAAAATAAACAAGTAGCAATAAGTCAATAACTCGTGACGTCTCATTTACCCTGAATCAAATTCCAAGAGATAACTATAGAAGTCTTCTTTTAATTTCATTTCATCATTCGATTGAAGTTCTTGTATTTTAGCNATGCACAAGTCATTATGCACAAGTCATCTTTGAGTATGTGTATTTATCATATTCGTCAATTGAATTAATAAAATATTATATGATGACCTCATAAATATAAAATAGGTTTATTTTAAATATATTGGTTAAAGAGGAAATGTTGAGATCTATTGTTTCATTTGAGTCTCTTAGAGCACTGGGTACCCTCGTGCCCATGGACGGACACACATTGTTGCCGTGTGTGGCACAGGCTACACCCAATATTAAGTCACGAAGTGTAATTTTTTTTCGAAAACTGTCATTACTTGATATGTGCAACCCCCGTAATTCTTTTTGGTACTTTATTGGCTAGTTTTTCATTTTTATAATTTATATAACGTTGATTTTTTTTATGCTTCTAAAAAAAAATTTGTGCAACACTCTCTCGAAAATCCTGGGTCCACCCCTGCTTGTGCCCATGACTTCAAGCCATGGCCAAAAAGTATGCCACATTACCTAAATTTCCTATGGCACGAGATCTTCACACGCAAGGCTGTCAAGATCGCGTGTAAACTCGTAGGATCATACGAGTTTACGTGCTTACTAGCTAAAATCGTGTAGGATCGTCATAGGATCGCATCTGAGGTAAGATCGTAAGATCGCGTGTGGACCCGATTTTACCTAGGCCCAAATCCATTTTATTTTTTTTTGCTAATCTTTTAGGCTTTTACCCCATCTTTTTGCTTTAGCCCAAAGAAAATAAACAAGTAGCAATAAGTCAATAACTCGTGACGTCTCATTTACCCTAAATCAAATTCCAAGAGATAACTATAGAAGTCTTCTTTTAATTTCATTTCATCATTCGATTGAAGTTCTTGTATTTTAAACAACCAACAGGTAATTTCGTAATTATTTTGTTCTTGATTTTTATCTATATACCTTTATATTAGTTAGAGTTTACATTTACCATTTAATTGTTATTTTAAACTAAATGTAAGCAATCTTTCTTATTGATTCTAATATGTGTAATATGGGGTGCACGACATTTCATATTGGATGTCTAATGCTCATTCACATCATTTTCAAGAGGATATTATATAAATTTATCTTTGTCATTGAGTATAAATATAAAATAATTTGGCTTGTTTATCCTTTGTTTACAAAATATGACAAATTGGTAGGATCGTAGGATCTCGATCCGATCTTACGATCTCGATCTTGAACGATCTCAGGTGGGATCGCGATCTTGACAGCCTTGTTCACACGACAACAAAAAAACCCCCTCCATTGTACAAATGTGGTGCCATGAGCAAAAGTGGTGCTATGGGTCCACACATACCGCACTGAACAGACAAATACAACACCATAATAATAATAATAATAATAATAATAATAATAATAATAATAATAATAATAATAATAATAATTAAAAAAAAAAAAAACGCGTGGGCTGGTCACCATGGTGCGAGCAGCATGTCGCCACCCACGGTACAGTGAGCCGTCGATGTTTTTGGGCTGGTAGCCATGGCGCCACCCCATGGCTCCCGCTCTTAACAAGGTAGCAACTTTTTTCTTTCAAAAATTTGCATGGTTATTTTAGAATCTAAAAAAAAGTTCTTGGGTATAGGTGAAAGAGAAAACAGATGTTCACCATTAACGACGAGCTCATCATAATAAGTTAAAGGGGAAATATCGTATGAAATCTTTAGTCTCAAGTAAACACAATTACTTAGAACCAAAAGGCTTGTATACAAATAGTACCCCGTGTTGTGTGAAAAGCTTCCCAACTAAATAGTTGTGGGTTCATCTTCAACTCAAAATTTTTTAGAAGCTTAAAGTCATTTGGATTGGTGCCTTTGTTTGTGCTTTAATTCATGCTATATGGTTCTTGCAATATTAGTTAATCCTAAGACATCTATATGATGGAAGGGTGCATATTATTATATGTATCTTTCATACTTCCAATATGATTGTGTTGTGTGATTAGTTGCAATTGTAAATTTATGGTTTGGTTAGATGAGAAGTTTTTCGATAAAAATTTTATAAAATTGGTCATAAGTCATGATTGCGTTGCGTCGTTATCTTTATCATGGGTGATAGAAGATGATGTATGGATGTGTGATTGGCTCTAAACCTAACAGGTATTATCACACGAGCTAGCCACTTGTGAATGACTAACCGTAACAAATAAACCCTGAAAGTCTAGAGCACAATGCAATAAAATCCTGAGGAGTACAGTGTTTCCCCGGGTCGTTAAAGTCCCAACGAGGCTGAAATTGTGTTTTGGAAAACGTTCTGGAATGAGTGATTGGGAATAGTAACCAGATAAAGATTTTGATTGTTACACTACTGATTGCTTGGAATTTGAAAATGAAAATGCACAAATATAGATATGACAAATATATAAAACAAAATGCAAATAAGCAAAGTACAGGGACTAAAATTGCCAATTTACAGGGACTGAAAATGACAAGTTCCAAACTTTAGGGTAAAAAATGAAAATTTTGAAACTTTTAATATTAAAGAAAATTAAAATCTAAAAAGAAAATATTTTAATAATATTATACTAATTTAATATTAATTATTTAATATAAACTATTTTAATTTACTTAAAAACTATTTATATTAATCCTAACAATATTTTAATTACAAATTTAACTTAGAAAATTTCAAAATTATTTTCTAAAAACCTAAAATGACTTAATATACTTATAAATATTAAAAAGAAATATTTTTGTCTTTTTGTGGATTTTTTTATAAATTAAAAACCTAATTAATATTTAAAACCTAATTAAACTATTTAAAAGAGAAAATTTAGAAAATGAAAAGTGAAAATTACAAATTTAATTTTTACAGATTCTACTTAATGTGACAAAGTTAGAAAAATTATAAAAATGAAAATTATATTAATTATAAACAACTATTCTAATTTCTTTTTGGTTTTTCTAATTAAACTGTTTTAAATAAACTTAAATCTAATAATTACTATATGAACAGTAGAAATTCTAGGAAAAGTACTAAAAATACTAAATATTATGTAGAACCTAGGAAAATTATAAAAACTTGCTACTGTTTAACAAATTTTTTCAGAATTAATTACTTTAACAGTTTTAATTAATTACTAATTTAACTAATATTAAATCTAATAAATATTAAACAGTAAAATAAAATTCTAAGAAAATTACTAAAAATACCTAAGGTGACAAACTAATTTTAAAAATTATGAAAACAGGTTATTATTAATCTAAATTTAAAAGAGAAAATGAAAATTAAGAAAAATTAAAAATATTAAATAGAAGTTATCACTTTTATTAAAAAATGATTATTTTTGGAATTTTCTTTTTGGAACTTGTTGACACACTGAAAATGAACAAGTTTTGTGAAATCACTTTTTACAAAGCTTAAAAATAAGCCCTGTGCAAGCTTAAGCTTGTCACAGTTGACTTTGGTCAAACTATGGGTACAAAAGCTAGGAATAAGCTACACAGTGATCACAAATGCTTGAAATAGCTATAAACAACTTATATAAACATGAAATGAACCAAAGAGACAAGAAAAGCACACTGGATAAGCCAAAAAGCNTACCTTTGGGGTACTTTTTGGATTTTCCCTAAGTTAAAACATGAATTCTGAATACGAAATGCATTATAGGTTATGTTATCGTCTACTGGGACTGCTGAGAGTTGTCTTTTAGCCCTCATACCAACACTAGGATGTGAGAGAGCATTGTATACAAGATTGTTCATTGGCAGATTAAAAGTTGCATACATGTCAAGCTTCTAACATTTGTCTGGAATACACAATACTGCTTTATGGTGTCATGCCTATATATTTTTTACTTTATTTAAACAAATATATTGTATTATTTTTAAACGCTTTTGTACTGTAGGTTTTTAGAGTGGTTAATGTTGCTGTTGATGTTGTTGTTGTTAAGCGTTTTTTATACCTGTAGATATGCAAAAAAAGGGTTTTTATACTGTAATATACAACAAAACAGTTTTTATTTTTTATACTATTTAAACTGTTTATGTTGTTGTGCGTTGCTGTTGTAAAAATTAGATTGGTAATGGGTACGTTTTTAGGTCTTATTATTAGAAGAATAGCGGGGTAAAGTTGTTGTGGTTGTCATTATTTTTGAATTTTGAGATGTGCATTGCTGTCATGAAATCAGAGGGTTAACGAGTATGGTTTTAGGACTTAGGAAGCCTGCAAGTGAGCTCAAGAATTTAGGGGATGTTGGAGTGGAATTATGGATCTCATTAGTGTTTATTTGATTTGTTGCAGGGAATTGTGTGATTATATGGTTACTGATTTATGGGCGACGAAAGAACTTGAAGATGAGATTCTTGCAAATCTAGAATATGAAAGAAGGGCAAATTATTTAAAAAAGTATTATACTTGCCACTGTTTCATCTTCTGGGTAGCGAACTATTTTTTTTTTTTCATTTTGAGGGTAATTTTCTTTCAAATTCATCATCTTTAGGGTATTTTGCGAAATTTTTGGACATTTTTGCCTCTCGTAGCTAATACAAATTTTTTTTTCCCGAAGGGCAAAAATGTCACATATTTTTGGGTAAAAGGGTTAATTCACCCTGGCAAAATATATTACACCAAAAACATTGAAGTATAATGGATGAGGGTGTATCCCTCATCTCAGTCCCTTAGGACACTTACAGACTCGATATATAAGAATGAAACACCATTCCTATAACTTACAATAAAAAGAAAAAGATTATTTAGGAGTAGATGACCGATGTTAATGGTGGTTTATGCCGAAAAAAGGTGAAGAGGAGGCCGGCTGGAAATCGCCCCTAGAGAGAGAGTTTTTCATGCATGACAAAACAAAAAAAAAAAAAAAAAAAAAAAAAAAAAAAAAAAAAAAAAAAAGTCCATATTTACCCTAAAGATGATGAATTTGAAAGAAAATTACCCTCAAAATGAAAAAAAATAGTTCGCTACCACGAAGATGAAACAGTGGCAAGTATAATACTTTTTTAATATTTGCCCAAGAATTCATGAGTATTAGGCTTATGTTTGGCCACATAACTTTTTGGAGCTTTTTTGGGCAATGGGAGGAGGTGAAAATGAGCTTTTTGATTATGTTGTTGGCAATGAGAGCTGTGGGCGTTCGATTTTTATGAATGACTCTTTTCCAATGCTTCTTTATGAGCGCTGTGATGCTTTTTTGGCTACTG
>LBNU01009332.1:47633-90042 GCA_014162995.1 Artemisia annua | reverse complement strand
CTACCATAATGACAAGTAGATATAACATGATAAAACTACTCAAGAACCCTTGAGCCTTCTAATTCATCTTTGGTAGTCTCTTACGTCCATGAAAGATCCAAGAATAACAATCCCAAGCGATCTTCACTTATATCTCGTTGATCTCACTGCTACTGCTCACTGCTACTTCTCACAGCTATTTTTGCCAAACATAGCCTTAGAAGCAGTCATTATCAGGTTGTGGAAGAGCGAAAATCAAAAAATCAATAACCTTCATTATATTATGAGTTCTAGACGAAGAATTTTGTGATCCAATTGCATCACTTGCTTCTAAACTAGCACATAGAAATCTCACTGTTTCAAGAAGTTTGGGAAAAGATTTTAGAGCAACTGTGGTTCTTAGGGAGATCAAGTAAAATAAAAAGAATTTACAAAGGATAAAAAATGGAAAAAGTGAAGATAAGCAAATATGAAAACTTTGAGGAGTTTAATGTGAATTTTTATGGATATATGTAAGGTCGGATTTGGGCCTGTGCAAAGGGGCAAAAGATTGTCCAATACTTGTATAGTGTATAAAAGGCCCAATTGCAATCCTAATCCCGTACGCCTTTTCTTTTGTTTTGGCGGTAGCAAAGCCTATATATATAAAAAATTGAAGCGCAGAATTTAAGTTACCAATTCGTCTAAAGTGTTACGCATTGGAGATTCATACGATTTCTCAAGTTCTCACAAACAGGTTCCTTATTACGTTACTAGCTTTTGAACTATAATTTACAACTGTTGGGATTGAGAATTAGCCAATTTTAAATTCTTGTTTGAGTTGTGCGCTTATACTATCTGATGTTTGAATAAATTAGAATCAATGGATGAATTTGAAACTTGATACAATGATACAATACTATATAATTGACCTTGTCACTATAATAAAACTCAGCTCGTAACATCAGTTAGTAAACAAGCAATTTTTTTTTTTTTTTTTTTTTTTGAACGGCAAATTGAGAATAAATTAGCAAGGTGCTAAACAAACTACAATGAAGAGGATAGGGCATTACAAGGATTACATAGCCAATCTATCCAACTAAGACTAAACTTCTTATATCTATTAGAAATCCAAGTAAAAGTAAATTGTTTGACATCATTAAGGATGAGATCCTTATTTGGACGTTTCAACAAAAACAATGAGTCATTCCGAAAGCGCCAAAGAATCCAAAGGGTAGAATGGGCCACAACATCAAACACCTTGGATATATTGGCGGGAAGGTTTAAACTATTTGCTAACAAGAACACATCGTTGAGATTGTGAATATTTATATTTTGGATCTTCCACCATTTGAGGATGTCGATCCAAATGTTTTTTGCGATAGAACAATTCACAAAAAGATGCTCTTCCGTCTCTAGGTCTTCGTCACAAATTGGGCAACGAACCGAATCCAAGTTAACATTGACTTTGATTGGAATAAGATTATTCGTCCTTTAAGGTCCAAGTTAACTCTCGTTGGTAATCTTCGATTTTCAATTCTCCATGATGAAACATTGACTTTGATTGGAATAAGATTATTCCACCTTGGTGGAGTTTGATCTAATGGGACATTCGAGTTAGTAATAACGGATCTCATACTTTTGACAGTGAAAATTCTTGAAGAATCCAAGAGACATTCCCATGTATCACATTCTGATGAGAGATGAATATTTGAAATAAGGCTCTCAAGCTCTAAAAGCTCTTCTAAATCAGCCCCTGATCTAGGTAGTCTAAACCAAGCCCAACGAAAATTCATACCTGGAGGCCCACTAGGTCCAATCTGAGAGATGTAAGTAGAAACAGAAGGAAGCCGAGCATTGGACTCCAAGCTGAGATGATCAGAACAGTGAGCATGAGGAATGAAGAAAAGGGCACGCTCACTAACACGACAATTCTTTTGAGATTCAATACGGAATAATCTAGGAAAAGCCGAACAAAGGGGAGAATTTCCCACCCATTTATCTATCCAAAACCGAGTGTTTTCTCCGTTTCCAATCTTCCTTTTAAATAGTGAGTGCAAATCGATTCCTTGAACACTTAGATCTTCATTAAGCTTAGCAATTTGAAACCAAGGGGCCGACTTACTTCTTATAGTCATTGAATCATGTAAACCACCTTGAGGACCATGAATAGAGCATATCACCTTCCACCAAAAAGAGTTACTCTCGTTTAAAAATCTCCACCACCATTTTGGAAGCATACCAAAATTGCTTACTCTGAGGCTACCAATCCCAAGACCACCATGCTCTAAAGGAGAAATAACTTTATCCCAGGCAATCCAAGAAATTTTATTAATGTCGGACGAGTTACCCCAAAAGTACTTTCTCCGAATACTTTCGAGCATCTTGATAACCATTTTTGGTGCCTTAAAAGTTGAGAAGAAGTAGACCTCTATACTTCCAAGGACGGACTTGGAGAGTGTAAGACGACCACCAAAAGAAAGGGACTTTGCTTTCCAACTTGATAACCTTTTTTGAAAGCGCTCTATAAGAGGATTCCAATTAGCAATTCTAGACATATTAGCGCCGATGGGAAGCCCCAAATAACTACAAGGGAAATGGGATGGTTGACAACCAATTGATGAAGCAAAAGAATTAAGATCATGGTCATTAACTCCCATACCATAAAGCTTGCTTTTATTGAAGTTCACCTTTAGGCCGGAGGCAAGATGAAAACAGGTGAGAATTCTAGACAAATTCAAGATATTTGTCATAGACCAATCCCCCATAATAAGAGCATCATCCGCGAATTGTAGGTGTGAAATATCCACTTTGTCCTTACCAACTTCTACACCTCGAAAAATATGTTTACTCTTAGCTTCCATAATAGCAACATTTAGAGCTTCAACCGCTAAGAGAAAAAGGAGAGGAGAGAGGGGGTCACCTTGACGAAGCCCCTTTTCCAATTTAAATTCGGGGGTGGGGGACCCATTTACAAGAACCGAGGAGAACGCCGAACTTAAGCAAGAATGAATCCAATTTCTCCATTTGATACTAAACCCCATTTGTTCCATAATAGAGCCCAAAAAGGTCCAACTCAAGGAATCAAAAGCCTTTTCAAAGTCAACTTTTAAAATGAAAAGTTTTATCTTGACAATCTTTGCCCAAGATAAAATTTCGTTCACAATTAGGGGGCCATCAATAATTTGTCTTCCTTTTATGAAGGCCATTTGAACTTCACCCAAGATATAACCTTGGCAAGACGATTTGCTAAGATTTTAGCAATAATCTTATATTAACAACCAATTAAACTAATGGGCCGAAAATCGTTGATAGAAAGCGGGTCATCAATTTTGGGAACAAGAGTGATGAAGGAAGAGTTACAACCTCGAGGAATGTAGGAAGAATACTCAAATTCTTTGACATACGCAATGATATCGGTGCTAAAAATATCCCAATGCTTCTTAAGTAACTTGAAGGTGAATCCATCTGGCCCCTTTTGAACCACCACAAGACCACACCACATCTTTTATCTCTTGACAAGAGAAAGATTGATCTAGGAAGTTAGACTCTTCAAAAGGTAATTGCTCGACTCTGTTGCACGTAAAAGAGGGGCAGTTCAGATTGTCTTCACAAAATTTGGACTTGAAAGCATGATAAATATGGTTTTTGATTAAAGCTGGTTCAACAACCCAAACACCTTGAATATTTAGACCATTTATTCTCGAGCCATTTTTATTCCTATTGATTATCCCATGAAAAAACCTCGAGTTTTCGTCACCCTCCAAAGCCCATCTCGACTTGGCTTTTTTGACGAATATCTTTGGCTTTAAGGTGATCAATGTTTGAGAGCTCTTTAATTGTATTCGCCCTTAGGCAAATATCTTCTGTTGTAAGTGGTGATAACTCGGCCTTCAAATCGATATTATTCAAGGTGACTCGAAGGGAATCTGCAACTATGTTATCATTTAAAACAGAACCTGAGCGCCAAGACTTTAGAGAGGATTTGAGCTTCTGAAGTTTACATTTGAACAGTAACAGTTTATTATTGGTCCCTGAGACCTCAGTAGCCCAACATCTTTGCAATAGAGATCCAAAATCATGTAGAGAAAGCCATGAATTATAAAATTTGAATGGTATTGGCCCATAGTCATCTGCCATGGTTTGTAGAAGGACAGGAGAATGATCGGAATATTCTCTCAGGAGGGAGATGACATGAGCGGAAGGCCATTGTTCTAAAACATGAGAAGACACGAGAAAACGGTCTAGCTTGCTTAGTTTCGAGCCAGCTCTATTCATTCTAGTGAATCTCAAGCCCCCCATTGGAAGATCAAAAAGACCTGATGAAGAAATAAATTCATTGAAATTAGTAGCACCTTGCTGATGAAAGGTAGTACCTGATCTCTCGAGGGCATTATGAACTTCATTAAAGTCTCCTAAAGTGATGGTAAGGCAGTCACTCGACTCGATGATGTGATGAAGAGTATCCCAAAGGATTTTCTTTCTATGGATACATTGGGGTGCGTATACCACAATTAGAATGCATTCGGTGTACAAGGGGAGCCAAGTTCCCTTGACGGCCAAAAACCCATCACCCTCTAAACTTGAATGTTTCCTAAACCGTGATGTATCCCAACATGTGAGGATTCCTCCTGAATTCCCATTAGAATATTTCAAAACATAGTCATAACTAGCGTTATTCCACAAAGACCAAATCAAAAAACGATCATCTTTTTTTATCAAGGTTTCCTGTAATCCTAAAAATTGAACCTTGTGTTCGTAACAAAGCCGTTTCACCCAACTACGCTTATGGTCTTCCCCGAGACCCCTTATGTTGAGGGAAAGAATGATCATGGATTCGCGATGGTAACACCATTGTTTAGGATGTTTGACACATCCGTTTCCTTAAATTTATATACATGGATACTTATGCAATAATGCCTGTACAGTGTAATGTGTACTTATTAAATTTATATACATGGATACTTATAGCGTTTTTTAGAATGTTAATAAATTTATTTATCAGCTTAAATTTCTGGTTTAAGGGGCTTCCTTTGCGATAATGGAACAGGCCCCCAAAATCCACGGGACGGCCCATATTATATGGATATGGAGGTGAAACTTGAAAGAATGTTTTGACCATGTGAAACAAACATAATCGGTTTGCATTAGTCTCTCAGAAGGAATATATGATCTTGGTAGAAATTTAACATGCATAGTGTTGTATTTAACTTTGTCTTATGTGTATTCAATTTCACTTTTTCTATGTGTATATATATTCTTTACATGATACCAGCAGTATCAGTTCATTTCTTTTGTTTGGATTTCTATCAGGCTACTGTATGGGAAAGTTGAGTTTTTCTGGTTATGATACTAGCAGGTCTCCCCTCTCCATTCTTTGAGTTCGCATTAACATTTCCCATTACTCGATCTGTCTTGTAACCAATATTAACTTTGCACTAGCCATCCAAAGTCTGAGTCTTTTTGGTTATGATGTGTAGAGTCTAAAAAATATTGATTTTACACTAGCCATCCCACAAATGTTGGGGTGGAACTTGGTTCTCTTTTGAGAACTTCAAGCCACATTACCACAAAGTGTCTTAAAATGTATTTTTACTTTACTTTTTTATGTTACGTCGGATTTGCATATGTATAGAATACAAACAATCGTTAACATGTTGACATATAAACAACTAACTAATACTAGAAAACCAATCGTTAACATGTTGACATATGCAATGTTTATTAGGCTGAAAGTAGTGGTGGGTGAGCCACTTACCGTCACCTCAGCGCCACACCTCTCACTTCCACTCACTCCCTCTCACCATACATTCGTGTTCGTCATCTTCATCTCACCTTTCATTAAAATACCTATTTTATAAAAATATACCCCACTAAATACTCCACACACAATCACAAAAATCAAAATAAATAAAAAACAATTAGTTTTGGGAGTGGGGCCCAGATTGTCAGCCAAAAACAATGGTGAGCAACTCACCATACTTGCTCAATTTGGCCGTGAGTTGATATATCTGATGTGTATAGTGATTTGATAGCGGTTTATATATATGATTCTGTTTTTGTTTTTTTAGCATGTAGTTTCAATATGATTCTGTTTTTGTTTTTTTAGCATGTAGTTTCAGTTTTTTTTATTTGTTTGAGTGTTTGGTTAATTTTCTTCTTTAATTTTTTCATAAATATGTTTTGCATATATGATTGTACATTCACGTATGTATTTGAATCTGTTTTGTGTTGATTAATCTCCAACACAATTCGATGGAGCCCTTAACAAAGGAAGCAATTCTTTCGCTCAACAATGGGACAGTGACTTTTAAGCAAGCCCGGGCTTTGTTTAATGGTAATTTCTTAAGTAATTCATACTGAATCTATTCTCAAACTCTATGCAATTAATTAGTACTATGTCAACGTTTTTTTTGTTATATATTATACACATAACTCTTTGACATAATTTCTAAACATAAATTTGTACCAATGAAATTTGGCGTTGTAATTGTTATGCATTCCAACTGATGGTTGTGTTACTAGTTTCGATACATTTAGGGTGTATTTTGTATCACTCCCATGAATAAATATTTGGTTGTGAAATTGGCTTTTAATAATCATACCCGAGCCCATGTTGAATACTAAATGCTTGTTTTCAGGTTACCATACCCATTCATATTCCACAAATCTATTAAATCTATACCCATATAGAAGATGAGTTAATATTTGTTGGATGATAATTCATTAATCCATGTTCAGGGGCTGTTGTAAAATTAGTAGTTTATGTATTTAGAGTCAAGTTTGTAAAGTTTATAAGTTTAGGGGTCTAGAGTGTCAATAACAAAGTTAATAACCGAATAGTTAGTTATAGCAGTTATAGGTAGTTATTAGTGAAGGGTCGCGATGGTTCATGGAACCTGTAGTACCTGTTCGTATAGTATATATAGAAGTGTCGATGTATTGTAAATTGTAACAGATTTCATTATATACAAAGTGTGAGTTTGTGTGTCATGTGTTTGTTCATAGACATGTTTGATTCGAAACATAGAAGATCCGAATGGGACCAACAGTGGTATCAAGAGCGTCAGATGTTCGAATCAAACCCGGTGTTTCAGTTTGCGTTTCATGCAAGAAACTAAACCGCAAGACACCAATCAGAGAGAAGAACAATTTGGTTCAGGGAATCAAGTTCAATAGCGAGTCAGGGTATCGTTTCAAAGAATAGAAAGAAGTGGTTGATAGTACTAATGAAAAGATCCAAAGAAAGTGGTTGATAGTGCTATTGTAAAAGATCCAGAGAGACCGGTTGATTCAGGGAATCAATCAAGAGAAGAGAAGAAACCGTGCGCATACCGGTTAATCAAGAAAAGAGAAAGAAAGTGAAGAGATTGATTCAGGGAATCAATCAAGAGAAAAACGATCAGAGAAGATCAACAGAGACAAATTGATTAAGAAGGATCAATTGAGAGTAGAACGGGCCGTGAGCAGACCGGCAAAAACAGAAGAAGAAAAGTTACCAGTTGCGTTGCAACATCAGAGAAAAAGAAAAAAAAGGGCTGTAGTCATGACAAAACAGGAGCAATCGCCAGAGATAATGGAACTACTATCGTGCATTTGCAGCAAAAGAACCAGAAGCAGAGACCCATAGTTGTTGGGTGGTTGTGAATTAGAGATTAAAGGAGATTGTTCTTGATGAACAAGATAATTTTAAAAGGAGATCGTTGCTGTGTTGATTGTGTACCAGAGTCCAGAAACATCAAGAGAAGTGAAGAATGATCATGTGATATGATCAATGTGAAAAGTCAGAACTGAAGAACAAAGAAAAAGGAATGAGAGAAACCTATTCGTTAGGCTGTGGAGTCGCGAACAGGAGAGAAAGACATATTAGACAAAGAGAAGAGAGTGGAAATCGATTAGAAAAATCGATTAACAGAAAAGAGAAGACATCGGTTATAGAACTGATTCAGAGAAAGATAAATAGCATTTGAGAAACAAATGCAGAGACAGTTAGAAAACTTAACGAAGGACGGCGAATGCCGCCACCAAAGATCAATGGAGGAAAGGCAACAGTAAGCAGGAGAATAAATGGAAGGCAATTGCTATGAATCTGGGATTCCATAGCAGCCTTAGAGTAAACTTAAAAGAAGGTTGTTGTTGATAAACAAGACGCTGGAAAGAATGAAGATGGTATGAAGTCATCAAAGATTGTATTTAAAGACAAAGATGAGAAGACCTGCTACAACATGTTCAAAGATAGAGATGATCGAGTTGAAGACATGAAGATGTTGAAGACATGGATTAATAAATTAGGGAGGAATGTTGGATGATAATTCATTAATCCATGTTCAGGGGCTGTTGTAAAATTAGTAGTTTATGTATATAGAGTCAAGTTTGTAAAGTTTATAAGTTTAGGGGTCTAGAGTGTCAATAACAAAGTTAATAACCGAATAGTTAGTTATAGCAGTTATAGGTTGTTATTAGTGAAGGGTCGCGATGGTTCATGGAACCTGTAGTACCTGTTCGTATAGTATATATAGAAGTGTCGATGTATTATAAATTGTAACAGATTTCATTATATACAAAGTGTGAGTTTATGTGTCATGTGTTTGTTCATAGACATGTTTGATTCGAAACATAGAAGATCCGGATGGGACAAACAGTGGTATCAAGAGCGTCAGATGTTCGAATCAAACCCGGTATTTCAGTTTGCGTTTCATGCAAGAAACTAAACCGCAAGACACCAATCTGAGAGAAGAAAATTTTGGTTCAGGGAATCAAGTTCAATAGCGATTCAGGGAATTAAAGAATAGAAAGAAGTGGTTGATAGTACTAATGAAAAGATCCAAAGAAAGTGGTTGATAGTGCTATTGTTAAAGATCCAGAGAGACTGATTGATTCAGGGAATCAATCAAGAGAAGAGAAGAAACCGTGCGCATACCGGTTAATCAAGAAAAGAGAAAGACAGTGAAGAGATTGATTCAGGGAATCAATCAAGAGAAAAACGATCAGAGAAGATCAACAGAGACAAATTGATTCAGAAGGATCAATTGAGAGTAGAACGGGCCGTGAGTAGACCGGTAAAAACAGAAGAAGAAAAGTTACCAGTTGCGTTGCAACATCAGAGAAAAAGAAAAAAAAGGGCTGTGGTCATGACAAAACAGGAGCAATCGCCAGAGATAATGGAACTACTATCGTGCATTTGCAGCAAAAGAACTAGAAGCAGAAACCCATAGTTGTTGGGTGGTTGTGAATTAGAGATTAAAGGAGATTGTTCTTGATGAACAAGATAATTTTAAAAGGAGATCGTTGCTGTGTTGATTGTGTACTAGAGTCCAGAAACATCAAGAGAAGTGAAGAATGATCATGTGATATGATCAATGTGAAAAGTCAGAATTGAAGAACAAAGAAAAAGGAATGAGAGAAACCTATTCGTTAGGCTGTGGAGTCGCTAACAGGAGAGAAAGACATATTAGACAAAGAGAAGAGAGTGGAAATTGATTAGAAAAATCGATTAATAGAAAAGAAAAGACATCGGTTATAGAACTGATTCAGAGAAAGAGAAATAGCATTTGAGAAACAAATGCAGAGACAGTTAGAAAACTTAACGAAGGACGGCGAATGCCGCCACCAAAGATCAATGGAGGAAAGGCAACAGTAAGCAGGAGAATAAATGGAAGGCAATTGCTATGAATCTGGGATTCCATAGCAGCCTTAGAGTAAACCTAAAAGAAGGTTGTTGTTGATAAACAAGACGCTGAAAAGAATGAAGATGGTATGAAGTCATCAAAGATTGTATTTGAAGACAAAGATGAGAAGACCTGCTACAACATGTTCAAAGATAGAGATGATCGAGTTGAAGACATGAAGATGTTGAAGACACGGATTAATAAATTAGGGAGGAATGTTGGATGATAATTCATTAATCCATGTTCAGGGGCTATTGTAAAATTAGTAGTTTATGTATTTAGAGTCAAGTTTGTAAAGTTTATAAGTTTAGGGGGTCTAGAGTGTCAATAACAAAGTTAATAACCGAATAGTTAGTTATAGCAGTTATAGGTAGTTATTAGTGAAGGGTCGCGATGGTTCATGGAACCTGTAGTACCTGTTCGTATAGTATATATAGAAGTGTCGATGTATTGTAAATTGTAACAGATTTCATTATATACAAAGTGTGAGTTTGTGTGTCATGTGTTTGTTCATAGACATGTTTGATTCGAAACATAGAAGATCCGGATGGGACCAACAATATTAAGTTTGCTTTATTAATAAATTTTTGTTCTTATAATATATGTTATACATCAGTGTTATTTACATATCCCTTTATGATCACCACCACGAATATTTTTATTTGCATTGTTTTCTTATTGATATGATACCATCTTGTGCAAGTTTTATCAAGTTTTGATATGTTTATACTGTATATGCAGTTGACTTGTCGACTTTCAAAGCAAGGCTTGAGCAATTAAACATCTTTGTTTGGAATGATGTTAAGTATGGACCATTAAGGATTCATGGGGGTGATCATGAAATAAATATTTTTATTAAGGATGTGTAGACGTATCATGTTGTGCAGGCCAAGAGTTATTATACTGTTGCGTTTGGTTCTGTTATCCGTAAGATTGAGAGGAATCTTCAGCTATCTCCTGGATGTTACAAACTAACCTTCAAGCATCCTAACAAATCATTAGGGAATGTTTGGGTCAAGACGGATCGTGATTGGCACTTTCTGGTTTTGTATTCCAGGTTCAGAGGTTATTCAGTGTATTTGGACATGGAGGTCTTAACATCCAGCCAGATTGCCGATGAGGATGCTTGTGATGAGGATCCTTGGGAGTATACTTGGTTTGAGGAACCTTCTTTTGTGAATTTTTGTGGTGATGAGGATACTTGTAATGAGGATTCTTCCAATGCGGAGGAATATGGTAAAAATGTTTTTGTTGAGGATGCTTGTGATGAGGGCGCTTGTGATGAGGTATCTCGATATAACTTGATTCATGTAATTTGTGTTTTCTAGTGGTGGTTCAGATTTAGGATTATGTATATGTTTGTGTTTTGTATATCATTAATGCTGCTTAGTGTTGTTGTTTGGTGTTTGTTGAAATATTTTTTATTGTTTATTATGAACAAGGTATGAATGCTTTTTAGTTATTAAATAACTTTTGCACATATGTTTGTACGTTTATATATGGATTTGAATCTGTTTTGTAATTTGTAATAGTTTATGTTGATTAATATCTGACAGAACTCGATAGATGGAATAACAAAGGAAGTAATTCTTTCGCTAAACAATGGATCAGTGACTTTTGAGCAAGCCCGGGCTATTTTCAATGGTAAAGTAATTGATATTGTATCTATTTTCAAACTATATTCAATTAATTAGTACCACCGCACCATGCCAACGTTTTTGTTTTTTGTCTGTTATATATTATACACCATAACTCGGATGAATTTTCTTAACATAAATTTGTACCAATAGAGGTCAGCGTATTAATTGGTATGCATTACAACTTATGGTTGTGTTACTAATACATTTTGGGTGTTTTTGGTATCACTCCCATGAATAAATGTAACCCATACTTACCTGAGACCATATGTTTAGAGATTTGATTCCTTGTGATCATCTCTAATTTCCATTTTTTCTTTTAATTCTTCTCTACACAGGGTATACATCATCTTGGTTTTTATTCGGTATAACATGAATTAATTTGTGTGGCTTTTTTTATCTTTTGGTTTCTACTATTCATATTACATTTGACCACGACAACAGTTAAACGAATACCTGTATTGAAAATGGCTTTTAATAATTATACCCGATCCCATATTGAATACTAAATGCTTGTTTTCAGGTTACCATACCCATTCAGATTCCACAAATCTATTAATATTAACTTTGCTTTATTAATTAACTTTTGTTCTTATAATATATCCCTTTATGATCAGCAACATGAATACTTTTATTTGCATTGTTTTCTTATTGATATGATACTATTTTGTGCAAGTTTTATCAAGTTTTGATGTGTTTATACTTTATATGCAGTTGACTTGTCGACTTTCAAAGCAAGGCTTGAGCAATTAAACATCTTTGTTTGGAAGGAGTGTGACGGAAAACTAGTAAGGATTCATGGGGGTGATTATGGAATTACTATTGTCATTAATTATGTTGTTGTTCAGGCCAAGTATTATTATCCTCTGGAGTCCACTATTGCGTTTGAAGATTTTATCTGCTTGTTTGAGGAGGATCTTAAGCTGTCTCCTGGATGTTACAAACTAACCTTCAAGCATCCTCAGAAATCATATGGGAATGTTTTGATCAAGACAGATCGTGATTGGCACTTTCTTATTAGGTTTTCCTGTTTCAGAGGTTATTTTGTGTATTTGGACTTGGAGGTCTTTCCATCCAACCAGATTGCTGATGAGGATGCTTGATGAGCCTATCATGATGCTGAAGCGAGATTGAATGACGTTTTTAACACCTGGATTTTATGTATGATTGTCAGTTGTTAATGATTTTTTAATCTGCGTGTTAGTTATTTTTGGTTACTAACTTTGTTGGTAGAACAAGGCACTATCTCTATATGTTTGCAGTATTGGATGTGGTTCCTTTTGTGCATGATTCTTCTTTATTGATCTTTTTAGTTTCCATGTTCCTTATTTTTGGCTAGAGTGCTTGGTGTCTTTATGCTGATGAAAATGATGAAGGAAGTGAAATGTATTTATTTGTTGGTTGTGCGGCTGCAGTAACTAAGAACTGAAGGGAAACAAAGCTAAGTATTTGATAGAAATAAGGGTTAGGTTTTATGAAGATAGTAACAGCCACATTCTCGCTTTGGTCTCGGTTATGGATTGTGTATTGATGCTGGTTGTAGTACAATTTTTCATATGAAATTTGTTATGGAAGCGAAGAACTAGAAGAATTAGAACTTTCGGAGCTTAAAAAGATAGACAATCTCTAGATAAAACATATTCTGCTTATTGTCCACATTCTCGCTTTGGTCTCGGTTATGGATTGTGCCCATTTTTTTCATAGGTTGCTAAGTTTGTGGTGACTTGCTTTCATGTACATGTATCTACTAGATGCGTTACTGCTATTTTTTTGTTTTACCTACCTTAAAATGACACATACGGGTTCTTAAAAAATGTAGACAGTCTAATTATTTACTGCAATTTTTTTTAGTTTTTTTTAATGATTTGTTTTGTTGAGCAGGTTAGACAGATAATAAATACAAATACAAACTAAATTCATGCTATTATACGTTGTCGACGGCGTCTTCATTATTATTAAAACAAAAAAGAAGATTACAAAAAGGGCCAAAAACACCAAGAAGCAACAGAACCACCAAAACAGGGTTAAACAGTGTATGAGAGTGTAAATATATGATTGACATGTTACATTAGAATGATAAGTAAAACAATGAATAAGAGGATACAATGTTATTTGTTTGTTTCTATATGCATCATTTCCTTTTCATATACATTCAAACAGATAAATCCGTTAACAAGATATAACAGGTCCATTAAAACTTCATCAATACTATCATCTTACCATTACCTATCACTGAACCCAACTACAAAACAGATTTAATAAAGATAGCAATCCTGGAAACACTACCAGACGACAATCCCATATAACCACTACTGAAACTAAAATACTATCAACGCCAATGAAATTCCCAACCTACCCAAGTTGAAAGAACAAGAGATGATTTTAACCACCAAACCATAGTATCCGCTTCTAACAGCAATAACATGTTGGTTGTTGGAATCGAAATAAACAAGAAATCATAAGTCTTGAAAGCCGAAGGGTTGAACATGTTAATTAGATAGTTAATAACCATTTAGTTAGTTAAATGGCGGTTATAGAAAGTTAGTTAGTTAGTTATTTCTGTATTTTAGTGAAAGGGTATGACGTTTATAACATAACCCTTTGAATAGACACATCGGTTCAAACATACCGATTGGTAGACTATAAATATGTATGTACATGTAATGTTTCAAAGTGTGGTTAATAAAATAAAGTGTGTTTATCAATAAAACTCCCACCCACTGTTAAACCGAGTCACTGCACAATTCGTGTGCATACTCTTCCAATATGATGTTCATCCATGATTGATCCAAGATCCGTAGGACCTCAATATTGGCTGCCATCCTTACCAAACCTAAAGCGACATACAATTTAGTTTCCAGATATAACCTCATAAGGGGTTTGTCTACGAAAATCCGTTTATTCTTACCTACATTAGATCAGGAAAAGCCAAGTCAATTGCTTTCTCTGATGATCTAGAACGGCTAGGAGATCTGAAGCTACTATTGTTTAAGACTCCTGAAAAACATAGAAACAACTAATCATACTACCAATTTGCTACAAATTTATTCCATGATATGAAATACAAAGTTATAATAAACAGAAACTATGGGCTAAAATGCAACGTCAAAACATAGAAACAACTAATCATACTACCAATTTGCTAAAAAATTTCGTCATCGTCACAGATCCTTGGAGCTAGACTCCCCTCTATTCTTCCACAGGTAAGACCCGCCCTGAGGATAAAAGAAATGACAAACTGTCTGATTCTTCAAAGATAGATCGAGTGAACTGTTGAAACCCATTCATTGGTGAAAAGAAAACATTAGCTGACTTCAAATACAAATGCTTCCTTGATGTATGCAAGGGATACCACCAGACCAGATTCTAATGAAGGAATCTGACGAAGACAAAACAGCATTTTACACCAATTAGGGCTCTACTGCTACACCAAAATGCCTTGTGGTCTCAAAAATGCAGCAGTCACTTGCCATGCATTGGTAGATCGGAAATTCAAATCCCAAATAGGTGTCAACCTTGAGGCATACGGGTCGACGACATGGTTATCAAAAGCAAGACAAAAGACGCCCTATTGCGTAACATCATCAAAATTTACCAAAATCTCCGTGACATCAATATGAAGCTAAATCCAGCAAAATGCACATTCGGAGTAGAAGAAGGTCAGTTCTTGGGCCAAATAATCGAGGCCACAGGAATCAGGGCATACCCTAAAAAGATTGAGGCAGTACTAGACATGGCTCCCCCCAAGAACATGAGGGAACTACAAAGCTTAAATGGGAAACACGCAGCCCTCATCCAGTTTCTCTCACGAGCATCAAAAAAGCAGTTGCCATTCTTCAAAGTGTTAATCGAATGCAACAAGAAAAAGGTATACGAGTGGACGGAAGAGGCTGAAGTAGCATTTCAAGACATGAAGGTGTTCCTAATTGAACTACCCACCTTGACGGCTCTAATACCAGGTGAGACTCTCACTATGTACCTGGCAGCATCCTAGGAGGCAATCGGGTCAGTATTCTTAGTGGAACGGGACAAGGTCAAAAGCCAATCTACTTCATCAGCAAAATTTTGTGGCCATGGCTGGTTAACCCGTCTCTTTACCTATGGATTCAATGGGTAAGTGACATCCGCGTATCAATTTATAGAACTTTCTTCTTTCGGTTTACAGTCAGCTTTAATATCGGCAAAATCTCTTCTGCAGTTCTAAACTTGAAGGCAGACCACAATCCTGAAAGTCACCAATGAAGTATGCTACTCTCATCATCTAAATTTGATGTCAAACAGTTGTTTACTAATCATTTTGTTACCTGCTACGAGTACCCGTTTTGCATGTTTAACACTAATTCATTTTCCCGCTTCTTTGCGAATTATTTCAGCGCAATTTGCCCGCCGTATCAGCAAAGCCATCATCAAGGCATTAAACCAATTGTAAGAACTACTAAAGCTAAATAATACTTACAGAAACAAATAACGACTTTTGCTGATAGCACATCTTAATGTGTTTCAGAACGAGGAATTGCAGATGAGATGTTATGAGTGGAATTGCATAAGAACGAGGAAAGGGTTATTGGACTTCAACACCGAAATTAATTATGTTGTCGATGAGGTAAGATACGTATATTGAAAAGAAAGAACGTGTTATATTTAGTTTATTTACTCGGCGTCGAACCATATTAATACTTCTTTCCATTGATATACGTCAAGTTTCATAATTATAATTTATAATTTGAATTGTCGTTCAAAGCGGTCATTAAGAATATGTGTAGTACATAGATGCATATACGACGCTAAACCATATGTTGCTGTTAACCAGACTTTTTAGTGTCAACAGCTGTTTTAAGTAGTTAATAAGAATCACAAAAAACAAAGACATGCAGTGTAGTGCATATATGTGTAATTATTAGATGCTTTGTATCTGCACTCATAACATAAAAAGCTTTACTTAAAACTGACTTCCAAAGGTAGCCAATAGATGTATCATTGTTAGTGTATGAGTGTAGCTGGACATAACTGGTGACTTTTGGACATAACTGGTGACTTTGACCATTTGAATGAGAACTACTTAAGCTGCTTATTATAAATGTTTCTCAGAAGTGCAGTTTTTCTATGATCTACTACTCAAAGTTTGCTAAATTAGTACACTTAGTTTCTAAAGGCATAAATCTATGGTTTTTGTTTTGGATGTGTATTGTGATTTTACTCAAAGATTAATTATCTAATATAGTTCTAGAATGTTTTTTTNAGTAGCTTTAATATCGGCAAAATCTCTTCTGCAGTTCTAAACTTGAAGGCAGACCACAATCCTGAAAGTCACCAATGAAGTATGCTACTCTTATCATCTAAATTTGATGTCAAACAGTTGTTTACTAATCATTTTGTTACCTGCTACGAGTACCCGTTTTGCATGTTTAACACTAATTCATTTTCCCGCTTCTTTGCGAATTATTTCAGCGCAATTTGCCCGCCGTATCAGCAAAGCCATCATCAAGGCATTAAACCAATTGTAAGAACTACTAAAGCTAAATACTACTTACAGAAACAAATAACGACTTTTGCTGATAGCACATCTTAATGTGTTTCAGAACGAGGAATTGCAGATGAGATGTTATGAGTGGAATTGCAAAAGAACGAGGAAAGGGTTATTGGACTTCAACACCGAAATTAATTATGTTGTCGATGAGGTAAGATACGTATATTGAAAAGAAAGAACGTGTTATATTTAGTTTATTTACTCGGCGTCGAACCATATTAATACTTCTTTCCATTGATATACGTCAAGTTTCATAATTATAATTTATAATTTGAATTGTCGTTCAAAGCGGTCATTAAGAATATGTGTAGTACAGAGATGCAAATACGACGCTAAACCATATGTTGCTGTTAACCAGACTTTTTAGTGTCAACAGCTGTTTTAAGTAGTTAATAAGAATCACAAAAAACAAAGACATGCAGTGTAGTGCATATATGTGTAATTATTAGATGCTTTGTATCTGCACTCATAACATAAAAAGCTTTACTTAAAACTGACTTCCAAAGGTAGCCAATAGATGTATCATTGTTAGTGTATGAGTGTAGCTGGACATAACTGGTGACTTTGACCATTTGAATGAGAACTACTTAAGCTGCTTATTATAAATGTTTCTCAGAAGTGCAGTTTTTCTATGATCTACTACTCAAAGTTTGCTACATTAGTACACTTAGTTTCTAAAGGGCATAAATCTATGGTTTTTATTTTGGATGTGTATTGTGATTTTACTCAAAGATTAATTATCTAATATAGTTCTAGAATGTTTTTTTGTAGAACACTAGAGAAACTGCACATGCTCTATACAAGATGCCTTTGATCAAGGCTAAGAGATACTTAGAGGATGTTCTTGCACATAAACAAGCCATCCCGTTCACACGTTTCTCTCGTGGAGTTGGACGTACTGCACAACCAAAGAATCGTCATTCGAATGGACAAGGACGTTGGCCTGGTAAGTCTGCTAAGTTTATTCTTGATTTGCTCAAGAATGTTGAGAGCAACGCAGAGGTAATGTTTTAGATTACATGTGTCAATATTTTTGTTCATAATAATAGATTCCATCTTGCTAAAGTTATTTCTTCATTATGTTAAATATTTCTGTAGGTTAAAGGGTTGGATGTGGATGCTCTTCACATCTCTCACATCCAGGTGAACCAAGCACAAAAACAAATTAAGGCGTCGTACATATCATTCTCACGGAAGAAGTAACCGTGAGTGTTTCTTACCTCTAAATATATTGCATCTTGACTTCATTGAGTACATGTGATTACAGGTAGCAAAACTTATTTTTTGATGGCTCAATTTGAATAAGTGTTTTACCTCAAGTTAGTCAAGAAAAAAATAGCTAAAAGGGAAGCGAGTCAAATGGGTTGAAAGGCCGCCCAAACATTTTGGTTATATACAACCTCATAATTCACTTTTATTGTGTATTGCTGGCCGTTAAACACATAAAAATACCTCTTCCAAATGTTTCAATGAATATTGGGAATGAATATTGAAAACATCATTCATTTGTGTTTTATTCAATATGCAGAGGAATGAAGAAGAAATGCAGGCTGAGATTTCAGTGATGGAGGGATCAGAAAAGCTTCACCAAGATGAACCAAGTAGCGGGCGATCTCTATATGCAGAACAACCTACCAGTTTACAATGGAAGCTATCAAGACGTATCTAAGCAAGTGTACATGAAGGTTAACTCTCTGTTACTGAATTTTGTGAGTTTATTTTGATGAATGTATGTAAAAGCGTTTTTATTTGTTTGTCACTCGGAAGAGAGATGGAAAGACAAAAGCTACTATTTACAAAAGAGTCGGAACTCGCCGATAGGATGGAAATGACTGAAATAGGCCACAACTACTCATATCTTTATATATATGTATTGTTTCATGTTTGACTCATATTTCCACAAAAAAACCATTTGGTGGTGAGTACACAATATTTATTGGTCTTGAAGAGCGCATTAGGTTGATTGCTAATTAGGTTTTTCAGACAAGAGATTGCTTTTGTTGTTGCAGAAATAAAGAGTGTTTGGATCAGAAACAAGTTGTGTTAACGAAAAGTGTTAAAGTGGACTGCAAGTCATAAATGATGCACATTCAGATCAGACTACTGCATAATTAAGGTGTGTTTGGAGCGGACCAAGTCACTAAAGAAACAAGGAATAGCCCAAAAATGTAAACCAAACCTGTATTCCACATTAGAAATGGGTGCATTTGGGGGCTGGAGCGGGTCTAGAATGGGTGCGTTTGGGGGTTGAAATGGGTGGGTTTTGCTCAAACGGAAGCTGGAATTGGTGCTGAAATGGAGCCTGAAATGAGTGGGTTTAGGGGCTGAAATGGGTGGTTTTGGGGGCTGAAGTTGGGGCAGAAATGGGTGGATTTGAGTGCTGAAACAGGTGCTGTAACGTGTGGGTTAATGGGCTAAAGTTTGGATGCTGAAATGGGTGCGTTTAGGGGCTACATTTGTTGCCTTTTATTAGCTTATCATTTTGTTTAATAGTCATTTCTTCCATACAATGGTTTCCTAATGTACTCGACATATAAGTTAGTATTCGTAAAAACGTTATGATTAAGTATGAAACAAGGCTATAATTCTAAATACTATCATATATGGACGCTCGGTTGATAAACATCCCGCCATGAAGCGCGGGTCTCAAAACCTTGTATATTTGATGTTTCCTATCATTTCATAATTTTTGAAGATAAAATAAAACTATGTTTGGATACACTAGAAGTTTATTTTGTAAAAATGTGGTAACATAATTGTCTTAGTAATTTTATTGTGTAAAATGACATATTAAAATAAATAACTGATTAAATAAAAGAAAAAAATTAATCTCAGACCTTAAAGTGTTTTTTTCTTTTCTTTTTCTTAAGTAAAAGATCTTAAGATCTAAACTTAATCAAATGTTTAATGTTAGAGTTGTGGATAAATATTAATATGCGTATGACTAGAATCGAACTCGAGACCTCGGGATTACACACATTACGTATGAAAGAATTAATGAATAATAATTAATATATAAATGTTATGTATATTTAATTATTAGAAACACAAAATAATGACTAGCGATCGTTAGAAGTTAACGGAAATGGATAACTATCGTTAGGTAACGAAGAACAAGGACTAGAGTGTAATTAGATGCCAAGAAGGATCTAGAATCCCTCTTGGATCCTTGTGGCCGGTCATCTAAGGGGAGGGGAAGCCCAATCCTAAGCTAAATTGTCCTCTAAGTTTACACACTAAAAATGCAAGGCTTAGGGTTATTTGTTTCTCACCTTTTGTGCACAAGCTATAACCCTAAATCTTGTTTTCTCTCTTCCTTGCTCTTGGCCGATCGTACACAACCCTTTTGGGGTCGATTGGTTTTGTTTTTCATAAAACAAATCTTGTGTTTTTCATTAACTAGCATTAACGTTAATTCGGTTATAGTACGCGTGTACAAGAACGAGGTAATTACTCACTATAGTAATTATCAAGGGATCGATTAACAAAACGGTAAGGGGTTAATCATTGATCCATATAAACCCTAATTAGGGTTCTTCAATTGTTCAAGATTAAAGTTTGATTCTTGTTTTGCTAGAATCAAAGATACGTTCCTATTATGTTTATGTTAATCTTTTACATGTTATAATTGTTCCTACGTTTCCGCTTATTGTGACTACTTGATTTACTTAATATTATGATTGTCATGCTATATTATTTCTAACAGTGGTATCAGAGTCTACTATAACATGTAATTGATTACTAAAACCATAAAAATTGTATCTTTAATTGTTTAGATATACATGTTGATCTTTTAGGGTTTGTTAAAATTTTTTGAAACCCTAACCCTAATTTGGGGTGGTCGATTTCACCTAAACCCAAATTAGGGTTTGTGGTTTAATTTTTTAATTAATTGGATTAGAAACCTTAGGTTTGCAATATGATTATGTGATCGTATCTTTGTGATCTAATTGGTAATTGTTATGCATGAATCCATGACGAAACATGCATGTTACTCATGGATTACTTGATTGATTGATTTATTGTTAGTATTGTTGAACACATGTAATTATTAGATAGATCTAAAATTGGGGAAGACCTCAATTGTAATAAAATCAATTTATGTGCTATGTGGTATATCACTTAATTATGGCCTCTACAATTGATTCGTCAATGTATGTACGTCTACTTCCTTTGAAGAGAGGGCCATAGTTAATTATATGCATATTAAAACCTAGAATTGATTTGATTAGGGTTTATCTAATTAAGAATGCATGTGGCTAATTGTTTCACTTTATAATCGTTATGTTATTAGTTGTTTATTTATTTGTTCGGTAAATTACTTGTTTATGTGATTATATTGTTTGACATGTTGTAAGTATAAAAGGGTAATTTTCAAAAGAAAATAAATTTGACTAATAATGGTGAAACATGATTATTAGAAACTTTACACTACGAAATCTTATTTGTCATACTTAGGGGTTGGCCTTACATGCCGTAATGCGTTAAATGTAACCTCGCGACGAGATATGTATTGTAAAAGTTTTTTAATATGTTTTTAAGACTAAAGTCATAAACTCTTGCTTGATTGATGTTTTTGTACAATAGTGTGTGAAAGGCATACCCGAATTGACGTACTAAGTGTTTGTAGACANACGAAATCTTATTTGTCATACTTAGGGGTTGGCCTTACATGCCGTAATGCGTTAAATGTATCCTCGCGACGAGATATGTATTGTAAAAGTTTTTTAATATGTTTTTAAGACTAAAGTCATAAACTCTTGCTTGATTGATGTTTTTGTACAATAGTGTGTGAAAGGCATACCCGAATTGACGTACTAAGTGTTTGTAGAGAGGGGTTTTTTTTAAGAGATTCGCTCCTACCGGTTCTCTACACTCACTTGTGCATCAACTAGAACTACCTATATCACTATTTTACGTACAATATCATCTTAAGGGTGATTTACCTCAATTCCACGCGCCATTTTTGTGGCAATTATCCGAATAACATGTATAAGTAGGATAAATGGACGATAATTGAGGTTCTTCTTTAATTGGTGAACCCAATACCTCAAGCAAAATATTTTGACTTTATCTTGCGAATTGGTAATTAAAAGTGTTTTGAAAACTATGTCATAAAGATGAGTGCATGCATCTTTATACATGTTTTGATTTCAACATCAAACTAAATACCCTAATAAATTTAAGTTACATGCCATCTAACTATGAGAAACACTTGAAGTTATTATTTGGTATGCGTGAGACCTAGGCTAAATTTTAATGACAAGGTAAAATTCTATTAATGCGTGAGACCATATATGGAGATTTTACATGTTTCTAAGTTAGACGACTTAATTAACTTGTGCGTGAAACCTAGAACTTAAGGCATGAGATGGGATGAAACATGTTTACATTGCAAATTGATGAATCAATTTGATGTAATTCCCATAATGATCTAGGAATTGGAAAAATTGTTTGCCAATTATTGTTCGATAGATTACCATCTTTTATACTTTCATTACTAGCAGATCAACTGATGTAGTGAAATTTATGAAAAGTTGGATCCTAGGTTTTCAAGAAAATTATTTGGTTATATGAATATTTCCATGGGTATTATGTTTTCTTGAAAATATGTATCATCGAAAATTCTAAAATTGAATTTTGTAAATTCTTTTAAATGTATTAATGCAACGTTAAACCGTAAACATAAGTTATTCTTTTCACAAGTAAATTGATCTACACCCATATGGGTTTTTGGTTAGAGTCAACTTTACGAAAAGAATAAACATAGTCTTCTTTCCATAAAGAGAAGTGTGAGACTTAATCCTATTCCTTTTCATGAATGAGAAAGGTATAATAGGTAAATAAGAATTGTCTATGTGCTAAATACATAACTCATAGCAAACTTTAATAGTAAGATGATTTGCACTTTATGAGTTATTAAAATAAAAACTAGACTAATCACCGCAAAATGGTAAAAGACAAACTAGCATATTTATCTAGTTGTTTTGTTTTGACCATTTAAAGATACGACATACAATTTTTGGAATGGTAGATCTATTCAGGAAGAAATTGAATGCCCAGTTTTTTCAAGTTAATAGTTTGGAATGTGATGAATCACATTTACGTAGTAGAATACATTCTTTTAGTACCTAAGCAATTGTTACGAATGGGTCTTATAAAAGATGTTGGAAAGTGAATAGCACACTATTTCCTTTCACTGGTTAATGAAACATTTTACAAATGTTGTCAAATTCAGTGGGATCATTGTGTTCTTATTACTGAATAAAGAATTATTGTAATGATCTAATTCAGTGGGAGCTACAAGGATTGTTATCTTGGTAGTAATCTCCTTTATCTTTGAATGTCTCAAGATAAATACTTTCCAAATATAGACACTAAATTTTCAAGGATAGTCATGTGCGTTTCCTAGTTAATTAAGTAGCTCTATATCTACTAGTTATGCTAACACAATCATATTGTTCATATTAACAAACGCATGCGTGTTGTTTATATGGTACATGGTGTTGTTCCATGCACAATCTAAGTGGGAGAAATCTTTATTGTGTGCAAGGTACAAACATAGGAATATGATTTGAAGGATTCTCTTGAAAGAGACTCTTGTTCTAATATGACTAATATACATCTAATCTCAGAAAGACTTGGTGTTGAAATTTAGCTTAAGTGAGACCTTGACTAAATTACAACAACAAGGTGAATTCCATGATTGCGTGAGACCATTCATGGATAATTAACTGTTTCTAAAAATTAGATAGCTATTAGAACAAGTGTCAATATGATAACTAGACAACTTCAATTATAACATTTATGCATTATTAGAATGACATAAATAAATGAAGTGAAGAAATTAACTTGAAATTACTATTGAAACCAAATGGTGGTGTTCAAGAATACTTTAGTTATACATGTTTATATATTCTTATAAACATGAAGTCTTTTAAGTATTACAAGACTTATAATAAAGTAAGTGATCAATGTCAATATAGTATATAGTATAGTTCTCCAAAAATACGCAAGAAATACGTATTCCCGAGTCGTTCCGTGTGAAGGTGTGAATGGAAAATCGATAATCGTGTCGAAAACGTGAAGTGAAATGTGAAAATTAAGAGATATATGAGATTTATGCTACGAGATATGAAATAACAACTAAAATCAACTAAACAAGCAAATAGAATAAGCAAATAAAGCAAACAAATCCTAAAACGCAATCTAACAAAAAAAATGTATGTAATTAAATTCTAAAACGCACCTAATTAGTGGAACTAAGGAAAAAGGCACCTAAAATATAAAAATAATTTTCCTAGGTTAAAAATGAGAAAAGAAAATTATAGAAAAAAAAAAATTATTTTTGGACTTTTTATTTAATTACTATGATTTAAAAACTAATTAAAAGAAATTAAATTCTTAATAATAGAAAAAGGTGAAAAATAAAATCTGGATTTTTTTATTGTATTTTTTTAAAACTATTTAAAAGCTAATAAAAATAAAATCTAAAAAAACAGTTACTAATAAGCTATAATAAGTTGTAACAGATTTGAGCTTATTTAAAAAGAAATAAAAGAAACTAGTAAAAGAAAAAGAAGAACAAGCTATAACGAAAAAGACCCTAGGGCAGAGTGGTGAGTGTGTTGTGTGGTGAGCTGGGTGGCCAGGGTTCAAATCCCAGCAGTGGACCTTTTTGAAAAATATATTTTTTTTTTCTTTTTACAAAAATATTAAACAGCTAATATTAGGAGACTTTTATGAAAGAACTGTTGTTGAAAAGCTTGTGATAAGCTCTGAGAAGCTTTTTGCACCAACAGTTATGAATGTATGAGCTTAAGTGAGAAATTTAGAGCTTAGCAAACTATCAAATGAGTCACATAAGCAATATTAAAGAATGACAAGCCTACACAAGCTTAGAAATAACTTAAACAACTTCTACAAGCCTAAATCAACTAAAATCAACTAGCTTAACTCACAGAATCAGATCAAATAGCAATTAGCAGTTGCATTAGTTATTGACAGAAAACTAGTCCAGTCACTCAACTTAAGGAACAGAATTAAGCAAGTTAATAAGTTATAATAAGCAAACCAAGCACAGATCCCTCAAGCTAGTACTACAAGCTATGCAAAACACCAAAATTCAGTTAATATACTCAAGTAACCTAGAAGCTAAAGGCTTGTAAATGAGGCTTGTTAGACAGATATGTGATGAGCAGGGCAATTGAAAATCCAAACAGTCCACTTTAAGCACAATTTAAGCTAAGCATATGATTTCCAAATCTGAATTTTCTTTTTGATGATGCTAAACAAGCAACCAGAGATCACAATTCAACAATCCAAAAGTATTTCCAATCATTATTAAAATCTACAGATGATCTAGAAGATTTAGCAATTTCTGAGTTAACTATTTTTTGACTTTTTTGATTTTCTGTAAACTTTGACTAATATGAACTTGAATTGAATCTATATGACTTAGAATGTTGTTATAAGCTAATATTGAACTGATTTAAGCTATTTTATCAACTTATGCAACTAGTTCTAAGATTATGCAACTAAAAATGCCTAACAGTTATGTATAAATGAAATCTAAAAGTTAAATTTGACTTTTATTGAAATAAGGCCTGTATTTTATGCTTTAAAAGTCCTAAATGCAGCTATTGTGAGATGTTTATACTATTGCCAACACCTGAAACACACTAGAGCACATAATATAGACTTAAACCAAACACCCCTAATGCAACAGATTTGAGAGATTTATGAAGCGAATATGAGTTTCACTTATCCAAATCACCAAATCAACTCAATATAAGAACAAATAGGTCAAATACAGCTCAGAAACACAGATCCAATCAACAAAGACCACAAGAGCACATATAGCAATTTATGACAGATAACTAAGCAATAGTATAAAATATGATGCAAACTATTCTAAAATGATGAGATCTACTGATATTAAGCTATAATATGACTAAGCTACACTAATGAAACAGTAAACAAGTACTAACCACAGATCTACAATGATGAACTATATTATGTAATTTAAGCTATAAAAATGTAAAGGGAAACTTACAAACTAAACCTCAGCTCAAACAGAGGTATCACTTGATCATAGCCTATCTTTAAAATAGGCTTAGCAACAGGAACTCAGGAACCTTCAACCTTCTTATAAGCTCAACTGTGCTTATTTTTTAGCACAGTTGACTTTTGTTGACTTTTTGTGGAATGAGAATTTTGATCTGAATTAAGCTACTACACCACTCACAGAAGCTAGATAAGCTAAGATGAGTTGTTTCTGCTATAAAAACAAGCTTATTGAAGCCTGGTTTTGAATTTTAAAACTTATTTTTGGTTTTTTATAGGTTTTTCTGATTTTTTTTATTATGTTTTTAATATAAGATGAACACAATTGAAATATAATGATTTAGATAAGCTAATTGTGACTATTATAAGCTACTAAAATAGTAAACAAGCTAATTTAAGACTTTATAAGCTAAATGAGATTTAGAAGCTAGGTAAAATAAAATGGATTATAAAAGGAATACTTAATTTTATTAATCAAAGCTTGGAAATTACAAGAGAAATACTGAGATTACAATTGAGAAAACATTTTAACAGAGTTTCATTACATAAAACCTACACCAACTAAGTGAAATGAGGGGGTATTTATACACGAAGGGGGAAGCATTTAGGGTTTCTTAGAAGCATCTGGATCCTCTCAGGTGTGCTTTCTCCCTTTCAATCTCAATCATTGGATTAGGCTTCAATTATACGCACGAATTTCGACCCTTGGATCATGTGCCATCTGTCCCATCACACAGATTGATGACGTGACATTCCCTGACATGTCAGGGCTTCTAGAAACATACGCAATTGTACCAAAGTACCCTTAATTGTGGTGAATTGGATTTTATTGCAAGTGAATAGTAATTAGTAGGGATGGCAACGGGTCACGTTCGGGGTGGGTTTTAGTGTACCCGTACCCGTTTATAATATCCAAACCCGTATCCGCCCCATTACCCGCCGAGTACCCGACTAATATTATCCATCGGTTTTTCGGGTTTCCCCGCGGGTTTCGGTTATCCCCAATTGAATATTATATGGACAAAAAAGGCAGTATTAATATTAAGTCATACTATAATCCACCGAAAAAATAAAGGAAAACACCCTAATATATTCATTTTTTTAAAGTTAAAGAAAATGAATATCGTATCAAACGATTTAATGCTTTTAAATAATTCATGTACATAATAAAATATTTTATGTGATAGAGATATGTATATAAAAAAATATAATGGAAGAAATTATATATAATGTACATATATTATAGTTAATTATAATATC
Source organism: Artemisia annua (assembly GCA_014162995.1). NCBI lineage: Eukaryota > Viridiplantae > Streptophyta > Magnoliopsida > Asterales > Asteraceae > Artemisia > Artemisia annua. Next base: position 62,926 of record LBNU01009332.1, on the reverse strand, counting down.
ACTAAAGCGGGTATAGATTCGGGTAAACGGATACGGGTACGGGTAATCGGACGGGTATTACCAGAACCCGTACCCGAACCTGTACCCGGCTAAAAAATTATATCAATACCCAAACCCGCATCCAAACCCGCCAACCTGCCCCCGAACCCGACCCAACCGGTTCGGGTTTTGGTTTTCCCCGTTGGTTTCGGTTGCTTTTGCCATCCCTAGTAATTAGGAATCTTACCTGGGTAAATTGGGGGAAAAGGAATGGCAGGTAATTTTAAAGGGTATTATTACCCCTTTTTGCCCTTTTGACCGGGGTATGAAGTGGGTCGGGTTTTATTTGTAGTGGGCTTGGGATTTTTATTTAAAGGATGCTGGGCTGAAAGGGTTATAAGGGATTAGGTTGGGTTAATTTAATATATGGCTGATTTGGTAAAAGGGTTTAGGATTAGGTATATAACTTTCAAGGACTAATTATGTAATTCTGAAAATTATAGGAACCGATTCTGCTATTTTCTACTTTTGTGATCCAAGGGCCTTTGTTGTCACTCTTTGATTCTTCAAGGGCTCTTTTGTCATTTCTTCAAAAATATTCTTCAAAGGGCCAAAGTTGACAACTTCTGAAAGATGAGGGACCAATATTGCCAATTCTTCAAAGTTTGCTCCAAGGACTTTTTCTGACATTCTTTGAATCTTTGAGGATGATTTTGACACTTTGAGCTTTTCCATTGACCATTTGACTTCCCCGGCTTCGGCTTTTGACACTTTCCATTCTCATGCTCGTTTTTGTCGGTTTTCCTTGATTTTATGTCCATTTATGAAATATCCGTTCCTGCACAATCACAAACACAAAAACACAATATCTTTGGCATTTATGGTTAGTTTTTGGTCGTTTTGGTCTTAATTTGGCAAATAAAAGGTGTGTGAATAAGCACATACCAGTAAGACGTTAACTTGTTATGGTTTTTTAATTAAGACATATATAAGAAGTCATTGAGTTGATCAATAACGTATAGTGGGATTATAACACGTTTATGTTTTGATGAGACATGAAGTGACTTGGTAAAAAGTACTTGTGTTATAAAGCTTGCAATTGGTTTGGAAATACTATTATACCATTAAGTTGACTTAGATGGTAAATAGGTATACCAAAAATAATATGGTTATCTTACATATATTGTTAGATTGTCTTACAATATTAATTCTAATGAAATGCCACGTATTTATGGTATGTTCAGTTAGGGAAATCAAACTCTTGTTATATTGTTTGATTAAAGATAACTATGACTTCTTTTCTTCCAAAAGTTATCAAGGTTAGAAAATTGAGTATGGATTGAATACACTCAATTAGATTCCTAGAAGATTAATAAGACGTTCTTGAATTATGAAATGTGATGAATCACATTAAGTCTTAAATTGGAGTTCTGAGTTTGTTAAGCTACTTATGTGTAGGTTGTTAACAAAAGAATGTCAGGAACTGTCAAAGTGTATTTGTAATATCCCAAAAAGAGAATATTGTATTGTCGTTCTAATTGCTAAGTATTTATAGATAGTCTATATATTACTAAAGGCAAGTGGGAGTTTTTTTTTGAAATGTAAAATTGCAAGATACATAATCTTCTAAAACACACTAGTGAAAATCATGATGAGGCTAAACATGTAAATGATAAACCTCAAGATGATGGAATTCTCATTCATAGATCCACTTGGATATCTTAGATATTTGATTAATATGCTAAGGATTATATGATAAAGTATTACTATATAGCGAATTGGGTAAATTACTCATACTATGAATGTTATAGATGTTGTTCATAAAGATATTCGAATTTTACAAATTTGGTTTATCTTAATTCTTAATAGTTAGAGAATGATGATGAGTTTACTCAAAGATAATGTCACCCTAGAGGTTTAAATCTTTGTGTAGAAATCATATGGAAAAAATTGTACACATATCTTAATGCATGTCTTATGACAAGATTATTAATCATACTTAAGCAATTAACTATGATTGAATAATCTTTCCTAATCACATTAAAGATATAAAGATTATAATTGTCAAGTTTAGTTTCATTAATATGAAATTGACAATAGAATATTAAAACCCTTTCATGAATGATTACTTGAGCAAGGACGATAAGTAATCAAAAGGAGTTTATAAATTCAAATAAATCTTTCGAAGTGTACAAAGTGCAATAAACCATGAATAGGACAAATGCATGCATCTAGGAGATTACTCTTATGATTAATTATTAAATCTATGTTTTGATTTATAATTGAAATAAGATAATTTTTGAGTATTCCTGAAAGCTAGTGGGAGTATTATATTTGGTTTACTAAATCATATATGTTGTAGAACATATAAGAAGTAACATTCCATAAAAGTAAAATGTTAAGTCTTAGTTTTGAATGAAACTTTACTTAGAAGATTTAGAAAATAAAACATACAACCTTGGAACAAAAGTTTATTGTTTGATAAACAATTGCGGTAAATAAATCTAATAGAATATGATTTATTATTTTGAAAGACTAAATGGCGAATATATCTATAGTAATATACATATATAAATATATATATATATATATATATATATATATATATATATATATATATATATATATATATATATATATATATATATATATATATATATATTAGTAAAGATAGAACATGAATGAAATCTAAGTCTGACTGAAGGTTTTTCATGTGTATCATATTATTGTTGTATCATGCTTAAATGTTTGACGATATTTGATATCCTATTAAAAGTTATTATATAACTTGTGTAATGAATATTCTAATGGAATATGATTGAACTTAGAATAACGATCCTCAAACCTGGAATTGCTCTTAAATTCTAAGTATAAACAATATGGCAAATTGTCGTGTAATTGTTATAGCCGACAGTAAATCTTGAAAGATTGGAAGGCATCAAACATTACACAATGGATATTAAGTTTACGGGATTTTAAATAGCATATTGTAGTTTGTATACAATGATACTGATTTAATTGAGATGACACTCAATACTAGTCATGGAAGGATTTTATCCTTATAGCCATGTGAACTAGTTGTGCTCAACTAAGATCATAGTTGCATTATACATTAAAGAATTAGAATACTTTAAACTTTAAAATGTTTGAAAGTTTGATTATCATAAGTTGGTGATTGAGGATATCACATCATTTATGAAATATTATGTGGCTATATCAAAATAGTTGGATGTACACATACAAGAATTTCACTAAATTGAATTCTTGAAATAAGTATTCTCAAAATTATGAAAGATCAAAGTTAGTTGAAATAATGCCTTGTCAACAAGTATGATTGTCATTACTTGAGGCATAATTGTCAACAAGTCATTCCTTGAGACAAAATTCATTAACTAGAATTATCATGCATTGATCTATTTAGTATTTGGATAAGGGATATTAAACAATTATTATTTATAATGAATTAAAGTACTTTGTATGTTTGTTTTCATTAATAATAGATTGTATCCTGTATTTGCATGTTTAAATCCATGAATAAATTATGTTATTCTAAATTGTCCGTTGTCAATTAATGATATGGGAATATCATTAAACTAAGACAAATCTGAGTATTGGTTAGAATATACTTGAAAGTATATTGATGCGTTGTCATACCAATTTCACATGATATTCAATGAATTGAATATAGGACTTATCCCAACTACATGATTTTACTTTATGGATCTTGTCATTAAGTAAATCATGAATTTAGTTATCCTCAGACTTGAGATACCAGATAAGTATCATGGATGTAGTGCATTTCTGTGAAGCAATTTACCACTATCCGTAACTGGTAGTCATAAGGATTGTTTTCAGAAGTGTTGCAAAGTTCATGGGTTATTCTTGTAGTCAAGAGAGAATTTGTTCCTTCAAATTTGTTTTGAAGTTTAATACTGTTGGGCCCCTAGTGGGGTTGACAAGATGTTTGCGTGCGCACGCCCAAAGTCTATCTGAAATACGTTCAGATGTTTTGGTAATCTTGCTCAATCATAAACAACGAGAAACAGAATTGTTAATTGAAGAATGACTAAGATCTATATCTTTATTAACGTGGTATTAGAAACAAAAGGATAATAATAATGATGAATCATTAAAGGTTTTCCAGGAAACCTACCTCGAGTTGGTCTAGGGGCATTGGCATGTTGCTAGATGCTAACCAATGTCATTACACTATTAATAGATATCCAAGTGGGAGCTGTTAGAGTTGTGGATGAATATTAATATGTGTATGACTAGAATCGAACTCGAGACCTCGGGATTGCACACATTACGTATGAAGGAATTAATGAATAATAATTAATATATAAATGTTATGTATATTTAATTATTAGAAACACAAAATAATGACTAACGATCGTTATAAGTTAACGGAATTGGATAACTATCGTTAGGTAATGAAGAACAAGGACTAGAGTGTAATTAGATGCCAAGAAGGATCTAGAATCCCTCTTGGATCCTTGTGGTCGGTCATCTAAGGGGAGGGGAAGCCCAATCCTAAGCTAACTTGTCCTCTAAGTTTACACACTATAAATACAAGGTTTAGGGTTATTTGTTTCTCACCTTTTGTGCACAAGCTATAACCCTAAATCTTGTTTTCTCTCTTCCTTGCTCTTGGCCGATCGTACACAACCCTTAGGGGTCGATTGGTTTTGTTTTTCATAAAACAAATTTTGTGTTTTTCATTAACTAGCATTAACGTTAATTCGGTTATAGTACGTGTGTAAAGAACGAGGTAATTACTCACTATAGTAATTATCAAGAGATCGATTAATAAAACGGTAATGGGTTAATCATTGATCCATATAAACCCTAATTAGGGTTCTTTAATTGTTCAAGATTAAAGTTTGATTCTTGTTTTTTTAGAATCAAAGGTACATTCCTATTATGTTTATGTTAATCTTTTATATGTTATAATTGTTCCTACGTTTTCGCATATTGTGACTACTTGATTTACTTAATATTATGATTGTCATGCTATATTAATTCTAACATATAATACCCACAAATTACTATAATGATCATATATGATTTTTTGGGGTTTGATAAACATGTACTTGTAGTTATGTTTAACTAGTTAGTATTTCTAATTTTCTATACAACGTTGTATATCTTAAGATGTTAAAATGGCACTTTGAATTATGCTTAAACCGTAGATGTTTTTAATTGGTTTTGATAAATTATAGAGCAAGATTTTTACCACATGCCTTCGCAATTGATACATGCGTAATATACATTTAACAAATAAGTTTGAAGTGAAAACTCGTTACTCTTGAATCTTGATGTTCATCCGATTTTAGGAAACTATAAGTAATTGTGCATGTATGACCGACCATGTTATCTTTTCTCTGTATTTTGTGACCTTAATATTTGACCCAAATTGACCCAAATAGACATCCTTCCACTAACATAGAAAAAATAAATCTGGCTAACCTTATGTAATTGGTATGGGACCGAACTTGGATCCCCCAACCTCCAAATCAGATATGCTCAAATGCATGCCTCTAAGTCCCCTAACTGACATCTCACATTTCATATATAGAAAAGTGTACAAAGTAGAAAAATGTAAAAGTATAAACAAATAGTCTTCCTTAGAGTTCTATTAAAAAATTACCTAAAAGAATACAGTAGTTCACATCAAATAGCAAATTAAACGTACTCATGAATTTCATGCTTTCACTACTAGAAAGTGAACTTTCAGTGACAGATTTTCCAATCCGTCGCTAATTACCTACCATTTTCCGATGAAACAACGAGCAGTCTGTTTTTCCGAGTAACTTGTGACGGATTTCCAAGAAATTTGACTGCTGTCGGAAATCTGTCAGTAATTCACATAAGCTACCGACTAATTTCCAACGCCATTCCGACATCTATATTTCTCCGTCTCTAATCCGTCGGAAATGTTTTCATTCATAATGATTTTTTATTTTTTAATATTTCCGTCAGAAATAAATAATATTTCCAACGGAAATACTAAAACTTGTTATAAAGTTAAGCTTTTATTATATGTGCTATTAACTCATATTTCAAGTTGCCCTTAACCAATATCATACCTCAACAAATAATCATTTAAAAATCATTAAGTAAACGCATTAATACAATTTTATTAATTCAAATCAAATTACGAGTAGTGGTTATCATCTAATGGTACGTGTTACAACCGTTTTCTATTTGTTATAAATTTGCTAATCGTTACATTACTCGTATTTGGCTAGAACTATAAAAAGAATTCTAAAAGAAAATAACTTTCCTTTTAAGATTAATTGTTTGTAACACTTTCTTCTCATGGCAAAAGTGATGTGTTTTACTTCATTTTTCCCACTAACTCTCTAGAAACACACAACCAACCGTTTAATTAAATAAATTTAAATATATTTTTTCATACTAACTTTTTTATTTTTATAATAGCTTTCACTTAAGCAAAATATTTATTTTATTTTCATTATCTTTCTCCAGCCATATGCTCACTTATAACAATTTATGTTGATCTGTTTATTTTCCGATCTTACGTTTATTTAGATATGAAATTGTTTGCCTTACTGAAAAGCATATGATCGTTGGAAAATTTAGTTACAAAGTAAGCTACCGCATTGCATGGGTACGATGCTAATTTATAATGAAATGAATAGGTAAAATGCAAAATTCTTAAAGACTTTTTAAAAATTATTAAACCTTCAGACATCACTTTTATTTTCCCCATAACTTCACTTACCACTTTTTAAAACTTAAAGATTCGTTTAATTATAAACAAATTTTGTTTAAAAAACTTATAAAATACACGCACAATCTCAGTCTTCCCTCTAAAATGTCACTGTTCCAACCGTCCGTCATCCATTGATTTTACTGTTCCATCCGTCCGTTGACTCCCTCTAAAATATAGTAGGTTTATGATACGACCTGAGGTATCATTGTGGTGTTATATATTTGTGTAAAACAAATGGGAAAGACGAATAAACAGGGATGTTTTCAGAGCACGTAATACGTTTGTTTGGATGGACCTATGAGAGAATAATCAGTTACCCGTATGGACGCATGTAATTCTGCATTAGCATCAGTTTCTGGCTTAGCTATAGATTCCCTTGTACCATTTTTTTTGCAGTTCCACTCCGCGTGTTTTCCCACCACCAGCTTTATTCTTGAAATTGAACAAAAAAAGCTAATATAACATCAGGAACCAACTGCAATCTTTTTACATTGAAATTAAAAATAAGTGTAGTAGTGTGTCACTTTGAAGAATATGAAGAAAGTGACGCTTATACCACCCCAAAAATAAACCTTTCCACACAAAAGTTAGCTACGTTCGACACATAGATAGCCATGAAAAGAACCTTTCCCGTTTTCATCGATTATCCATGACAAACCACGGCCCTAATCCTACCACCACGAGCGTGGCCATATTAGTTCGGAAGTCGACAAAGAAAAAAAAGTCAAGTGAGCTTACGAGACCATCCAGAGGTATCCGATTTCAAATCAACATGAAATCAATCCAAGTCCATGTGCATATTCCATCCATCCAGCAACATCTTTGGTTCTTGATTTGTGTGGGAGTCGGTTTGATGATAACATCAATAACACATTAGACTTAAGAACATTAGTCATTCATGGAGGATTGGTTTGTCGACACGTACCCGTCCTTTGAAGAGTTGGTGTTTTGTGTGTCTTGAGGCGGTGTGGGCCAATCTGTTGGGCTAATATTACCGGGTCAAGTATATTATTGTTTCTTAGGCCCAAGGGAAATCATACTATATTTCATATTATATTGGCACCGACGTTGGTTTTTAAGCTATATATAGAATTACCTAAAAGAATACAGTAGCTCACATCAGATAGCAAACTAAACGTACTCATGAATTTCATGATTTCACTAATAGAAAGTGGACTTTCGGTGACAGATTTACCAACGGATATATATCCGTTGCTAATTAGCGACCATTTTCTAACGAAACAGCGACCAGTCTGTTTTTTCGAGTAACTTGTGACGGATTTCCAAGAAATTCGACTGCTATCGGAAATCTGTCAGTAATTCACATAAGCTACCGATGAATTTCCAATACCATTCCGACATCTATATATCTCCGTCTCTAATCCGTCGGAAATGTTTTCATTCATAATGATTTTTTATTTTTTAATATTTCCGTCAGAAATAAATAATATTTCCAACGGAAATACTAAAACTATTATAAACTTAAGCTTTTATTGTACGTGCTCTTAACTCATATTTCAAGTTGCCCTTAACCAATATCATACCTCAACAAACAATCATTTAAAAACCATTAAGTAAACACATTATTACAAATTTATTAATTCAAATAAAATTACGAGTAGTGGTTACCATCTAATGGTACGTGTTACAACCGTTTTCTATTTGTTATAAATTTGCTAATCGTTACATTACTCGTATTTGGCTAGAACTATAAAAAGAATTCTAAAAGAAAATAACTTTCCTTTTAAGATTAATTGTTTATAACACTTTCTTCTCATGGAAAAAGTGATATGCTTTACTTCATTTTTCCCACAAACTCTCTAGAAACACACAAGCAACCATTTAATTAAATAAATTTGAATATATTTTTTCATAATAACTTTTTTATTTTTATAATAGCTTTCACTTAATCAAAATATTTATTTTATTTGCATTATCTTTCTCGAGCCATATGCTCACTTATAACAATTTATGTTGATCTGTTTATTTATCTTACGTTTATTAGATATGAAATTGTTTGCCTTACTGAAAAGCATATGATCGCCGGAAAATTTAGTTACAATGTAAGCTTCCGCATTACACGGGTACGATGCTAATTTATAATGAAATGTATAGGTAAAATGCAAAATTCTTAAAGACTTTTTAAAACTTATTAAACCTTCAAACTTCACTTTTATTTTCCCCATAACTTCACTTACCACTACAAATTGTGTTTAAAAAACTTATAAAATACACGCACAATCTCAGTCTTCCCTCTAAAATGTCACTGTTCCAACCGTCCGTCATCCGTTGATTTCACTGTTCCATCCGTCCGTTGACTCCCTCTAAAATATAGTAGGTTTATGATACGACCTGAGGTATCACTGTGGTGTTATATATTTGTGTAAAACAAATAGGAAAGACGAATAAACAGGGATGTTTTCAGAGCACGTAACACGTATGTTTTGATGGACCTATGATAGAATAATCAGCTACCGGTATGGACGCATGTAATTCTGCATTAGCATCAGTTTCTGGCTTAGCTCTAGATTCCATTGTACCTTTTTTTTGCAGTTCCACTCCGCGTTTTTTCCCACCACCAGCATTATTCTCGAAATTGCACAAAAAAAGCTAATATAACACCAGGTACCAACTGCAATCTTTTTACATCGAAATTAAAAATAAATGTAGTAGTGTGTCACTTTGAAGAACATGAAGAAAGTGACGCTGATAACACCCCACAAATAAACCTTTCCACACAAAAGTTAGCTACGTTCGCACATAGATAGCCATGAAAAGAACCTTTCCCATTTTCATCGATTATCCATGACAAACCACGGCCCTAATCCTACCACCACGAGCGTGGCCATATTAGTTCGGAAGTCGACAAAGAAAAAAAAGTCAAGTGAGCTTACGAGACCATCTGTGACAACGGGCAAATTAAGGAGCTATTTTCAAAATCCGCATTACTTTGAAATTTAATGACACGGAAATGTTTGGAATTTATTTCCATTGAATTATGTCCATTTTGAAAATTTGTGACTCGATTATGTGAATTTTATTGGAGTTTTATTCATATCGTGAAATTTTACGTGAGATATATACATTGTGAATATTGTTGTAGCGCTCATTAGGCACTACGTTGACTTCGGCACTAGGGAACCTAATACATAGTAATTTGGAAATTTTATTGACGGTTATGTTTTTATATTTAATGAACGTGTTTGTGATAATTATTCGTGGAAAAATGATTTTTTAAAATGATGGTGCGTGAGTAAACGCGTGTTGAGGAATTTTGAAAATGGTTATGAACTCGGGATGAGGGTGTCGGGTTACTTTGAAAAGTTTACGAAAATGTTCCTTGTGTTTTATGACTAGCCGCCCCTCTCATTATCATTATTATTATTATATTTATTTATTTTTTAAATAAACTTATGGTCCTTGTGGTGGACTCGGTTCACAAACAACACAAACAAACACACCCTTTGTCTCTCTCTCATCTCTTCTTCCTCATCTCAAAACCCTAGCCACCATCACCTTTTTGACCGCGCCACCACCTCACCGCCGGTCACCTCACCACACCGCCACCATAAAACAAATTTGCATCATCGTTTCTTTTAGATCTACTCATTCACGCACTAGTTTTCTTGATTTTTGAAGATTTTCGTGACCTTTTCTTGTGATTTTGAAGGTAAGTCGAGCCACAAGAGTATTGTGACTCGTTTGGTATGAAAAACGTGACTTGTGAGTCACGGGGTTGTATTTTTGGACGGGGTTTTGACTAAAAACGAGATATATATGTGGTTTTGAATAAAAATGTGATAATAAACTAGTTTGGTTTCCGGGTTTTCATCTTTTTGTGTGTGGTCGAGACCTAACCGAGAGCTATTGCTCTCGGCTTACACTTTTCGGGCATGCGTGTTCTTTCTTGTTATTTTTGGTCATGAGGTGATGAATATGAGGGTGTTTGGATATGTATGTTAGTGATTTGATAAATTTAGGTTAAGAAAATTCAATTCTTGTTGTGGGATTAACGCGACCTTAGAGTCCGTTTGGTTTGATTTGAGGCCTCGGTGTTGATTCGTGGCTCGTGTATCCAAGTCGAGACCCAAGTAGGGTCTCACGGTTTGGTTTTGGTTCGACCAAGAATGAGCCGAGACCCAAGATGGGTTCGGCCAAACTCTTGATGTTCTTCTTGTCATTATTGTTGTTGGGTAATTGTTATTATTTCTAAGTTGTTGTTGTTCTTGTTTGTGGCCGAAAGAGTAATAAGGAGGTCGAGACCCTCGTGGTCTCGGCAATGGTTGATACGGCATTTAGTTTGACAGAGATAGGTTAGTTGGGTACTGTAGTCGGACCCGAATGTTGTAGATTGTTAAAGTGGATTTGGACCATAAGCCGGGAAGTGATGACTCGGACTTGTGACTCATATATTTTATAACTCGAACCAATTATAAAACTCGTAATAACTTATATATCGATATGAACTTATTTATATAGTAATATATATATATATATAGTATAGTATATATATATATATAGTAAATATTATTATATATATATATATAGTATATACTATATAGAGAGATGAGAGAGAGGAGAGAGAAGGTGGATCATGAAAAAGTCCACTTGATAGAAGAAGTGGAAAAAGTGTACAAAACACCCCTCCCCTTCCCCCTCCTTTTCTTCCTACGTAATACAAGGGCCAATTTACACTTTCTTTAATTTTCAATGTTTTTTTCTTAAATAATCGTAGGTATATAATTATATAGATAATAGTATGTATATATATATATATATATATATATATATATATATATATATATAATATTATAGTATATAATTAAATATATAATATATAGTATATAGTAATATATATATATATATATATATATATATATATATATATATATATATAGTACGTATATGTATAGATATCTACTTAGAGTAATAGTATATTATATATATATAATATATATTGAAAATGTATAATACTAACGAAACACAAAGCAAGCATTAAACAAATATTACTAGAACTAAACTAAGCATGCAATCTTGACAAGGAAATAAAAAGAAATGTGTACCTTTCGTCTTCAATAGGTTTTTCTTCAAAGTCTTCAAGGGATTGTAAGATCTTGTCGAGGCAACTTAAATTTCCAAGCTTGAATGACGAATTCATTACGTTGTTCCCCATTGTATCATTTGACCAAAGTTGTTTGATCTGAACATGTTTTGTATTTGACTTGGGTGTATATATGGTGGAAACATCCCCCAAGGATTGAAGTTCCACATTTGATGATTGTTGTGAAAGTTTCGTCTATTTTGGTTTACTCTAGTTTGAGGAGTTTTGGACCTAGGATGAGGACTTATTGGTTTTCTAGGTGGTGGAGTTTTGGACTTTATTTTTGGTTTTAAAGGGTTTGGCCTCGGGTTTTAAAGATGATTTGCGAAAGCTTTTAACTTCCTCATCACTAGCAATGGGTACTAATCTATCTTTCAAAAGTATGTACTTCGGTTTTGATTCTAATGGTTTTGATTCACTAGTTTCACTTTCGAATTTTACACTTTTTGTTTTACTAGTTGATGCTTCATTTGGATTATATCCTAAGCCGGTTTTATCTCCAGATAATCTTTGAGCGCTAATTAATTTTCTAAGTGATTTACTACTATTTTCGAATTTCTCTAGTTTATTAATTTCTTCCTTAAGTTGTTTATTTTCACTTTCAACAACAAGACATTTTTTACTTTCAATAAGACTTTCTTTACCTTTTTCTAGATTTTTTAGTTTAATTTTTAACTCAAGTATTTCATCTTTTAGTTGATTATTGGTTTGTTTTAGTAGTTTATTTTTAGCCATTACTTTTTGTCCTACTTTGCATAGTATCCTATATTCACTATCTAAGTCTTTTTCATCTAAGGACAAATTATCATCACTATAGTATTCGGTTTCGGAACTTACCTCATCGGATGCCTTTGCCATGAGACACTTTTCTTCTCTTGTTGTCTCTTTTTCATCATTGTCACTATCGCTCCATGCTCCTCCTACGAAGGCCTTGTGATTTTGACTTCTTGACAATTTCGGACACTCACCAATGAGATGGTTTGGATCTCCACACTTGAAACACTTCCTTTCACTTTTGCCATTCTTGTCGTCCTTGTTTCTATGCGATGTCTTTCTTTCATCATATGGTTGTCTAACGTATCTTCCTCGTCTTTTAAAGAATTTCTTGAAATCTCTCACGGCCATAGCATATTCTTCGTCATCAATTTCGGATGTTGAGTATTCTTCATCACTAGAACATTTCTTTGCTTTTAATGCAATTGATTTGTTTTGCTCCCTTTTTCCTTTGACCATTTCAGAATCTTTCTTTATTATTACTTCATGTACTTTCAAGTTTCCGATTAGTTCGTCAAGTTGTAGAGTTGATAAGTTCTTTGATTCTTCAATAGCTGTCACCTTAGCACGCCACTTCGGATGGAGAGCCCTAAGAAATTTCCTTACAAAATTTTTGCTAGAAAAATTCTCATGAAGTGCTTTTAGACTTGTGATGATTGTGTTAAATCTAGCAAAAGCATTATCTATCGATTCCTCTTCCGGAATCGTAAATTATTCATATTGTTGTACAAGAAGATCTATTTTATTACTTTGACTTGACTATTACCTTGGTGAGTGATTAGTAAAGAATTCCAAATTTCTTTTGCGGTATTACACATAAAAATTCTTTCATATTTCTTTGCGTGGTAACGCATTGTAAATCACCATTTTAGCCTCATTATTTTTAGCAAGTTTCTTTTTCAAATCATCGTTTTGTTTTTCATAAGAAACAAGTTCATCCTTTTTAGTTTTGGGATTATATTGTAAAGGAAGAAAATCACCATTAGTAATAACATGCCAAAGATCTAGATCCTTTGATTTCACATAAGTTTCAAATCGATTTTTCCAATAGAGAAATCCATCACTTTCAAATAGTGGTGGTCTTTGCATAGATTTCCCTTCTAAATATTTTTCCGATTTCATAGATCGATTCAAGTTTTAAAATACAATATATTTTAAAAATCTTGTTTGACGTGGCTCTTGATACCAATTGTGGAAAACTAGAAGGGGGGGTTGAATAGTTTTACGTCCGTTTTAAAATTTATAAAAACAAGTGTGTTTTAAAAACTTCGATTCTAGTTTATATGAATTCAACACTTGCACTATATGAACAATTATAGAGTTACTAACTAACTACGCAAATATAATAAAAGTATATAAGTAATGAAAGGATAGAGTTAGAAAGATCAAACCACAACACAAGGATTTATAGTGGTTCGGCTACAAGGTCACCTTCCTTGTTCCTACTCCACTCCCCGAGTCACCTACTCGAGAGTTTTCTTCACTAGGTCAACAAACTCCCTTGTGGCGGAGAAACCTTAGACGACTTTCGCTTACACCAATTTAACGACACAAAGCTAGATGTCGGGTTCTAATCCTAGCTAGAACCAATCTCACAACACTTCACAACTTCTACACTACTTGTACACACCACAACTTCACACCACTTCACTACTATACTACTTCTTCTTCTCTACACAACTTCTACTTCACCAAAAGCTACTTATTACAAGCACAACACAACTTCACAAATGATTTACACAATATACACTACTAATATACAATACTTCTTAAACTTGATGTTGAAGGAGTATTCTTCTCTTGCACTTTGGATGAGGATGGATGAAGAGGGATTGAATTACTTGAAACAAGGATTAATAATATTATGATCAAAGGGTTTTGAAAGATGTTTAGAGAGGATTGGATCTGAAAATTTTAGTGCAAAAGGTGAGGAAAAATATCAGGTTTGAGGTGGTATTTATAGGCAAACTTTTCTGACAACAGGAGCGTGCCGGCCCCCTTAAAATTAAGGGGGCCGCCTACCTGTAACGGCCAGAAAGTTTGTCTTTTTCTAGGGAAAGTTTATTTGGTGAAAAACTAACTGATTTTGATTAAAAATTTGAATTCATATATTTAGTATGATTTAAACATTTTCCTTTATTACCAAAAGTGTTTTTCAAAATTATATATATGTTTGTGTTTATTTAATAAACTTTGTAGTAATTAATTAAATACCTGTTAGCATTTAAATTTTATAGAAAAAGTGATGGTCGTTCTCATATGTAATATAGTGTGTCGTGTAGGTAGAATTGGTCATTGGGCCTTGGACTAGTTAAGCTAATATGTTATAAGTTAAGACTTAAGTATAAAACCAAGTCCAAGCCCAAGCCCATCAAAGCCTTTAGGGCATCATATCTTGTACTATAAATACACCTCAAACTCTCATTTGAGGTGTGTGCTTGTATGTGTTTTATGTGTGTTTCTTTCAATATAATCTTTCTTTCATAGGCCTCATATATACAACATCAAGTCACCATCTTTCTCATCTCTTTTCTACATATTATACGTGATTTAGATTGATAAAGTTGTGTTCGGTACGTTTTATCAAGTGGTTAAATGTGATCAAAAACGTTCAAAAGTGGTATCAATCGCCTAACAATGATTTAGGAGGGTTTGAGTTTGTGTTCTACGTGTTTTAAAGACTTATATTCACGTTTTTCT
>LBNU01009332.1:29915-43190 GCA_014162995.1 Artemisia annua | reverse complement strand
TTTAATAATAAGAAGCGCTACCAACAACCTCAGTTCCACATGCTCATACATACATATCAAAGCTCAGGAGATATTCACAAAACAGTCAAAGCAGAATAAGTTTAAAACGCCGCACTTCTCACGCTCAAGTGAAAGAAATCACACACGTTAATGCACGACTCAATGAAGAGCGCGCACAACAACCAAAAAAGTACGTAGTGACAAAAGACTAAAGACGACTATGAGCATGCTGGAAAAAGGCGATTAACCTACAAAGACTATGCTGTGACGAAAGGCAGATGAATCAACCACAACAAAAAACAAAGACAAAGAAAAGTCATGTATCAAAGATCACAAAGCATGAAGGAACAAAGACTAAAGACTATTCTACAACGACACACAAAGTTCAACAACAAAGATGACAAAGACCAAATCACATGGAGCATCATTCGAACGACCATCCCTTAGGGGGAGATTGTTAGCATTTAAATTTTATAAAAAAAGTGATGGTCGGTCTCATATGTAATATAGTGTGTCGTGTAGGTAGAATTGGTCATTGGGCCTTGGACTAGTTAAGCTAATATGTTATAAGTTAAGACTTAAGTATAAAACCAAGTCCAAGCCCAAGCCCATCAAAGCCTTTAGGGCATCATATCTTGTACTATAAATACACCTCAAACTCTCATTTGAGGTGTGTGCTTGTATGTGTTTTATGTGTGTTTCTTTCAATATAATCTTTCTTTCATACGCCTCATATATACAACATCAAGTCACCATCTTTCTCATCTCTTTTCTACATATTATACGTGATTTAGATTGATAAAGTTGTGTTCGTTACGTTTTATCAATACCCCTTTGATCATGAAATGTATTAAGCACTTGTTTATTCATACCTTGACTGATTTAGTTGGATAAAATGATATAAACTAACTTAATACTTGTTTACGTAGTAATCTTACATTTAATGTTTTTACAAAACATAGAGATATCAAAAAATATAAATAACGTTTTTATGCATTATTTATATCAACACAGTTGTATGTACGCATCGTATGGAATGATTAGCATCTCTTATGTCTTTTGTTTTCTGGAACGACATATCGATCATTATCTGTATGGATGATGTTTATTTCACATGATATTCTATGGTCGTTTTGGCATACATGGAAATTGTCTCTTGTTTTGTGTGGTTGATATCTTGTTGATGTATTATTGGCATTTGGGCCTTGTCTGCCAAATTCTTATTGAGTATATAGTACATACTAGTGGAGAACTTACGAACCTCGTGTTGTGATTCAGATCAATGGCACCCCGACGAAACCCGCCTAGGCGTACCCGAAAAGGGCCTGTTGTGGCCAACACTGGAAAGCGTAGGCAACGCACTAACCAGAATGCTGACAACCAAGACACCAACGCTCACACTGATGAAAATCAGAATGTTGATATTCAAGATGGGAATGGGCGAGTTCCGCCTACTACCCCTACTGTGTATCAGGCTATGATCAATCAACTTGTGGAACAACGTGTTGCTGAGCTACTAGCTGAGTCAAATCACTCCAACAATTCGGCTGGNGAGAGAGAGGTCGCGGACCTCAAGAGGGACAATGATGCTCACAGTGTTGAGATGGGATCGCTATGGAGGGAGTTGGAGAGTTTGAGATCGGAGTTGAGAGGTCTACGCCAGCATCGTGGCTAGAGGGATTTGGGTTATGTTGTTGTATTGCTTTCTAAACCATGGAGTACTTGGTTAGAAAAGCTAGTTATCTTATCTTTTATGTTATTCAGTTGTATGTACGCATCGTATGGAACGATTAGCATCTCTTATGTCTTTTGTCTTCTGGAACGATGTAGCGGTTAGTAGTTGTATGGATGATGTTTATTTCACATGATATTCTATGGTTGTTTTGGCATACATGGAAATTGTCCTCTTGTTTTGTGTGGTTGATATCTTGTTGATGTATTATTGGCATTTGGGCCTTGTCTGCCAAATTCTTATTGATTATATAGTGCATATTAGTGGAGAACTTACGAACCTTGTGTTGTGATTCAGATCAATGGCACCCCGACGAAACCCACCTAGGCGTACCCGAAAAGGGCCTGTTGTGGCCAACACTGGAAAGCGTAGGCAACGCACTAACCAGAATGCTGACAACCAAGACACCAACGCTCACACTGATGAAAATCAGAACATTGATATTCAAGATGGGAATGGGCGAGTTCCGCCTACTACTCCTACTGTGGATCAGACTATGATCAATCAACTTGTGGAGCAACGTGTTGCTGAGCTACTAGCTGATTCAAATTACTCCAACAATTCAGCTGGAACTTTTCCACCTGTCCGTCCTGCTGGGTGTAGCTACAAAGAGTTTCGTTTCTGTGGACCCATTGATTTTTGTGGAACTGAAGGAGTGGTTTACTTGGTAAGGTGGATAGAGAAAACTGAAGCAGTGTTTGATGTCAGCAACTATGCTGAGAATGCTAAGGTAAAGTTTGCTACTTTCACTCTGAAGGATGAGGCATTAACCTGGTGGAACAACTATTGTAAGTCGGTTAGAAGTGAGGTAGCCTATGCCATGACTTGGGAGCAGTTCAAGTCCCTGCTGATCAAGACTTACTACCCAAGGAATGAGGTTAAGAAATTGGAGATTGAGTTTTGGAAACACAAAGTGAAGGGTACTGATATGGCGACATACGATCGTCGTTTTCAAGAGTTAGCCTTACTTTGCCCGGACATGGTCAGAACTGAGACCCTCCAGATTGAGCTGTATACTGATGGATTACCGGTGACTACTAGGGATGACGTGATTGCTGCCAGACCTGCCAATCTTCATGAGGTAATGACGATCGCTAACCAGTTGATGGACTCAATAGTTCTGGAAAATGCTGAAAAGGGAAAGAATGGAAAAAGAAAGAGAGACCATCACTCAAAGGGAAATGATCACAGGAACAAGAAGCAAGAGGTTGCTAAGGTTTATGCTATTGGTGATGGAGAGAAGAAAAATCAACATGGAGAGTTACCCATGTGTCGCCGTTGCTATGAAAACCACACCGGGTATTGCAATGTGGTATGTAAGAACTGCACAAAGGCTGAACACATAGCCAAAGATTGCAAAGCTCGACCACTTGCCATGGTCCAAGCTACACCTGAAGCTAATGGAAGGGCAAATGTTACTTGTTTTGGTTGTGGAAAGAAGGGACACTACAAGAATGAGTGCAGGGGGTTGTGGAACCAAGGTAACCAAGGGACGGGAAGTAATGGGCAAAATCAGGGAAACTGAGGAACAGGAGGGAACCGTGGACAGCAAGACACCGGGATTCCGAAATTGGAAGCAGGAGCAGCTAATGGGAGAGTGTAGGTTATGAAGGATGAGAGAGGAGAAGACCCGAACGTCGTTACTGTTACGTTCCTCCTCAACAACCGTTATGCTTCCATACTATTTGATACCGGTGCCTATAGGAGTTTTTTATCCATTGAATTTGTGCCCCTACTAGAAATTTCCTCGACAGCNGAGGGAACCGTGGACAGCAAGACACCGGGATTCCGAAATTGGAAGCAGGAGCAGCTCATGGGAGAGTGTACGTTATGAAGGATGAGAGAGGAGAAGACCCGAACGTCGTTACTGTTACGTTCCTCCTCAACAACCGTTATGCTTCCATACTATTTGATACCGGTGCCTATAGGAGTTTTTTATCCATTGAATTTGTGCCCCTACTAGAAATTTCCTCGACAGCCTTAGGGATTGGTTACGATGTAGAGTTAGCTAACGGAAACATTGAAAGGATATCCACTATTATCCGTGGCTGCACGTTAAACATCTTAAATCATCCCTTCAATATAGATCTCTTACCCGTCACGTTAGTTAGTTTCGACGTCATTATCGGTATGGATTGGTTGTCTAAGTATCGTGCCAATGTTATTTGCGATAAGAAGATCGTGCGCGTGCCTTACGACAAGGAGATTTTGAATATACAAGGTAATCGAAGTGGTTTTAAGAATCCTTCCAAACTAACGGTCATCTCGTGCACTAAGCTACCGAAACTGATAGAAAAGGGATGTTACCTTTTCTTGGCTCAAATTTCTTAAAAGGGAGAGAAGGAGAAGAAAGGGAAGTGCGTAGGAGATGTACCTGTAGTTCGTGATTTTTCGGATGTTTTCCCAAATGATTTACCGGGGATTCCACCCGTTAGACAATTGGAATTTCAAATTGAGTTGATACCTGGTGCTGCACCCGTAGCCCGGGCACCCTATCGACTCGCACCTACAGAACTGGAAGAGTTGTCGAAACAACTGACGGAGTTGTCAGAAAAAGGATTTATACGGCCAAGTTCGTCACCTTGGGGAGCCCAAGTCTTATTCGTAAATAAGAAGGATGGATCCTTCCGTATGTGTATCGACTACCAAGAGCTGAATAAGTTAACTGTGAAGAATAGATACCCGCTGCCTAGGATCGATGACTTGTTTGATCAACTCCAAGGATCAAGTGTTTACTCGAAGATCGATCTGCGGTCGGGATATCATCAGCTTCGAGTTCGGGAAGAAGACGTTCCGAAGACGGCATTTAGAACCCGTTATGGACACTATGAATTCCAAGTAATGTCGTTTGGTTTAACCAACGCACCGGCGGTATTCATGGATCTCATGAATCGAGTGTGTAAGCCTTACTTGGACAAGTTTGTGATCGTGTTTATTGACGACATTCTAATCTACTCGAAGAGCAGGGAGGAGCATGAGGAGCATCTAAGACTTATCTTGGAATTGCTCAGGCAGGAGAAGCTGTATGCTAAGTTCTCCAAATGCGAGTTTTGGATTCCGACGGTACAATTCTTGGGGCATGTGATTGATAGTCAAGGAGTTCATGTAGATCCCGCCAAGATTGAAGCTATTAAAGAATGGACCACCCCAACAACTCCAACTGAAGTTCGTCAATTTTTGGGCTTAGCTGGTTACTATCAAAGGTTCATAGAGGGATTTTCGAAAATAGCAAAGCCATTGACTAAGTTAACTCAAAAGGGTGTGAAATACGAATGGGGAGATAAGGAAGAGAAAGCGTTTCAATTACTTAAGAAGAAGTTGTGTAGCGCACCTATCTTGGCCTTGCCAGAAGGTAGCGAGGATTTTGTTGTGTATTGTGATGCGTCCCATAGAGGATTGGGAGCTGTTCTAATGCAACGGGAGAAGGTAATAGCGTATGCTTCCCGAAAGCTTAAGAAACACGAGAAGAACTACACCACACATGACCTGGAGTTAGGTGCAGTGGTATTTGCTCTTAGGATATGGAGGCACTATCTGTATGGAACCAAGTGTGTTGTGTACACTGACCGCAAAAGTTTACAACACATCTTGAATCAGAAAGAGCTCAACATGAGGCAGCGACGTTGGATAGAACTACTAAGTGATTATGATTGCGAGATTCGCTATCATCCTGGAAAGGCAAACGTCGTTGCGGATGCTTTTAGCCGAAAGGAGAGGATACCCCCATTACGGGTAAGGTCATTAGGGATGACCATTGTCTCGCCACTACCATCTCAGATATTAGAGGCTCAAGCAGAAGCATTGAAGGCAGAAAACCGACCTGCTGAGCATATTTATGGGAGGACGGAGAGTAAGAACGGATTTGTTAAACATTCGGATGGAATGTTATGTTATGGAAACCAAAGTTGGATACCATTTTATATAGGAATTCACGAATTGATTATGCATGAGTCGCATAAGTCAAAGTATTCCATTCATCCTGGAGCCTACAAGATGTATCAGGATTTAAAGAAGTTATATTGGTGGCCAAACATGAAAGCGGATATAGCTTTGTATGTCAGCAAGTGCTTGACGTGTGCTCAAGTTAAGGTCGAACATCAAAGACCGTCAGGGTTACTGACACAACCTGAACTCCCAGTTTGGAAATGGGAGCGAATTACGATGGATTTCATTACCAAATTACCAAAGACAGCTAGCGGTTGTGATGCTATCTGGGTAATTGTGGATCGATTGACTAAGTCTGCTCATTTTCTGGCGATTAGCAAAAATGACGGCATCGACAAATTGGCTCGACTTTATGTGAAGGAAATCGTTTCTCGACATGGTGTTCCTATATCTATTATCTCGGACCATGACAGTCGTTTTACGTCAGCCTTTTGGCAATCACTTCAAATCGCTTTGGGGACGAGACTTGATATGAGCACTGCTTATCACCCCCAAACCGACGGTCAAAGTGAGAAAACTATTCAAACATTGGAAGATATGCTTCGCGCCTGTGTGATTGATTTTGGTAAGGGTGGGAGAAATATTTACCCCTAGCTGAGTTTTCCTATAACAACAGCTACCATACGAGTATTAAGGCCGCACCATTTGAGGCATTGTATGGNACCAAAGTTGGATACCATTTTATATAGGAATTCACGAATTGATTATGCATGAGTCGCATAAGTCAAAGTATTCCATTCATCCTGGAGCCTACAAGATGTATCAGGATTTAAAGAAGTTATATTGGTGGCCAAACATGAAAGCGGATATAGCTTTGTATGTCAGCAAGTGCTTGACGTGTGCTCAAGTTAAGGTCGAACATCAAAGACCGTCAGGGTTACTGACACAACCTGAACTCCCAGTTTGGAAATGGGAGCGAATTACGATGGATTTCATTACCAAATTACCAAAGACAGCTAGCGGTTGTGATGCTATCTGGGTAATTGTGGATCGATTGACTAAGTCTGCTCATTTTCTGGCGATTAGCAAAAATGACGGCATCGACAAATTGGCTCGACTTTATGTGAAGGAAATCGTTTCTCGACATGGTGTTCCTATATCTATTATCTCGGACCATGACAGTCGTTTTACGTCAGCCTTTTGGCAATCACTTCAAATCGCTTTGGGGACGAGACTTGATATGAGCACTGCTTATCACCCCCAAACCGACGGTCAAAGTGAGAAAACTATTCAAACATTGGAAGATATGCTTCGCGCCTGTGTGATTGATTTTGGTAAGGGTGGGAGAAATATTTACCCCTAGCTGAGTTTTCCTATAACAACAGCTACCATACGAGTATTAAGGCCGCACCATTTGAGGCATTGTATGGCCGTAAGTGTCGTTCTCCTATTTGTTGGGCTGAGGTTGGTGATAGCCAACTCACTGGCCCCGAGCTTATTTTGGAAACCACCGAGAAGGTGATTCAGATTCGTGATCATTTGCAAGCTGCTCGTGATAGACAGAAAAGTTATGCCGATCAGAGACGTAAGCCCCTTGAGTTCCAGGTAGGAGACAGAGTGATGCTCAAGGTCTCGCCTTGGAAGGGAAGTAATACGTTTTGGCAAACGTGGGAAGCTTAATCCCCGCTACATTGGACCATTCCAGATTCTGGATAGAATTGGGCCTGCAGCTTATCGTCTAGAGCTACCACAGGAATTGAGTAATGTGCATGATGTTTTCATGTGAGTAATTCAAAGAATTGTCTTTCTGACGAAACACCTGTTATACCGGCGAAAGATATTCGAGTTGATGAAAGCTTAAATTTCGTTGAGGAACCTATTGAGATTGTGGATCGTGAGATTAAACGACTCAAGCGCAGTCGCATTCCGCTCATCAAAGTTCGTTGGAGTTCCCGTCATGGACCAGAGTTCACGTGGGAGCGCGAAGATGAGTTTCGGAAGAAATATCCTAAGCTTTCTATTTCGTCGTTGGAAAGTTCCGAGTGAAACCCGGGACGGGTTTCTTCTGAGGCGGGGAGGATGTGACAACAGGCAAATTAGGGAGCTATTTTCAAAATCCGCATTACTTTGAAATTTAATGATACGAAAATGTTTGGAATTTATTTCCATTGAATTATGTCCATTTTGAAAATTTGTGACTCGATTATGTGAATTTTATTGGAGTTTTATTCGTATCGTGAAATTTTATGTGAGATATATACATTGTGAATATTGTTGTAGCGCTCATTAGGCACTACGTTGACTTCGGCACTAGGGAACCTAATAATTTGGAAATTTTGTTGACAGTTATGTTTTTATATTTAATGAACGTGTTTGTGATAATTATTCGTGGAAAAATGATTTTTTAAAATGATGGTGCATGAGTAAACGCGTGTTGAGGAATTTTGAAAATGGTTATGAACTCGGGATGAGGGTGTCGTGTTACTTTGAAAAGTTTACGAAAATGGTCCTTGTGTTTTATGACTAGCCGCCCCTCCCATTATCATTATTATTATTATATTTATTTATTTGTTAAATAAACTTATGGTCCTTGTGGTGGACTCGGTTCACAAACAACACAAACAAACACACCCTTTGTCTCTCTCTCATCTCTTCTTCCTCATCTCAAAATCCTAGCCACCATCAACTTTTTGACCGCGCCACCACCTCACCGCCGGTCACCTCACCACACCGCCACCATAAAACAAATTCGCATCATCATTTCTTTTAGATCTACTCGTTCACGCGCTAGTTTTCTTGATTTTTAAAGATTTTCGTGACCTTTTTTTGTGATTTTGAAGGTAAGTCGAGCCACAAGAGTATTGTGACTCGTTTGGTATGAAAAACGTGACTTGTGATTCACGGGGTTGTATTTTTGGACGCGGTTTTGAGTAAAAACGAGATATATATGTGGGTTTTGAATAAAAATGTGATAATAAACTAGTTTGGTATCCGGGTTTTCATGTTTTTGTGTGTGGTCGAGACCTAACCGAGACCTATTGCTCTCGAATTACACTTTTCGGGCATGCGTGTTCTTACTTGTTATTTTTGGTCATGAGGTGATGAATATGAGGGTGTTTGGATATGTATTTTAGTGATTTGATAAATTTAGGTTAAGAAAATTTAATGTTGTTGTTGTTTTAGGATTAACGCGACCTTAGAGTCCGTTTGGTTTGATTTGAGGCCTCGGTGTTGATTCGTGGCTCGTGTATTGATGAGGCGAAAAGTGTACTGCTTTTCGGGGGTCATTTAAGCCCTAAATCGTATTTAGGTTATCAAATATCGCCCTAAATCGTTCCTTTTGGCATTTTAGGTACTTTGGAGAGAAATTCTGGAAAAGGAAGCATTTTGGACGTTTTTGGAGCATAAAAGTGAAGAATTCGACAAAGTGCCAAAAATCTGCTGAATAGTACCCTTGACGGCGTCAAGCTTGGATGTGACGCCGTCAAGCCTTGATAAGCCAGAACGGATTAAAGAGGGACGGCGTCTAGAAGGCCATCAAGAAACCCTAACCACGGCGAGGTGACGGCGTCAAGGCTATAACGTGACGTCGCCAGATCTGATTTTCTATATATATTCTCATAATTTTTAGTCCTTAGGGTGGAACTTGTGTGGAACTTTTTGAGGGAGAAACCCTAGACGAATTTTGCAGCTTTTTTAAGGGTTTTATACCCTTGGATCTCTCATGTTACATTGAAGATAAGTAATCAATTAATCATTCAATATGTCTATGTGTTGTTTGATTCTATCTTGTTCTTGTCTTTTGTTTAACATGCTAGGCTAGGTTTTCTTTGTGTTTGCTTAGATCTAATGAAACCTAACTATTGATTATTGATTGAATGGTGTGTTATTAATTGTATTGGATGGGTGATTATCGATNGCTTATTATGATTAAAGGGGAACGATTAACTGTTGTAAGTTAAATGACCCCTAACTTGTATTTTGATTAGAATAAAAGCGCATTTGCTTGAGGACAAGCAAATCTCAAGTGTAAGGGTATTTGATAAGGCGAAAAGTGTACCGCTTTTCGGGGGTCATTAAAGCCCTAAATCGTATTTATTTAATTAAATATCGCCCCAAATTGTTCTTTTTGGCATTTTAGGTACTTTGGAGAGAAATTCTGGAAAAAAAAGCATTTTGGACGTTTTGGAGCATAAAAGTGAAGAATTTGACAAAGTGCCAAAAATCTGTTGAATAGTACCCTTGACGGCGTCAAGCATGGATGTGACGCCGTCAAGCCTTGATAAGCCAGAATGTTTTTTGGGAGTTTAAAGGGGGACGGCGTCAAGAAGGCCATCAAGAAACCCTAACCACGGGTAGGTGACGGCGTCAAGGCTATAACGTGACGCCGTCAGATCTGTTTTTCTATATATATTCGCATTACTTTTTAGTCATTAGTGTGGAACTTTTTAGAGAGAAACCCTAGACGATTTTTGCAGCTTTTTTAAGGGTTTTATACCCTTGGATCTCTCATGTTATATTGAAGATAAGTAATTAATTAATCATTCAATATGTCTATGTGTTGTTTGATTCTATCTTACGCTTGTCTTTTATTTAACATGCTAGGCTAGGTTTTCTTTGTGTTTGCTTAGATCTAATGAAACCTAACTATTGATTATTGATTGAATGGTGTGTTACTAATTGTATTGGATGGGTGATTATCGATGTTAGGCTTAAGAAAACTGGCAGACTTCCGGTTCGTAACATGCTTGAACGTCTTAAGAAACATGAACCAAGGTGTACTAAGGTTATTTGATTGTATTTAATGCATGAGCGAATTCTAGTGATCCCATGTTAGGAGCTTCTTAGCCGGCTCGACATACGAGTGAAGTAGGAGCTCATAGAGTTAGGGGAAGTCCGTACACACCCCTACGAATGGTATTAAGGAATACAATCCGTCATCCACGCAATTAATACACACTAATCAATCGGTAAAAGATAGTTAGGGAGTAAGGAAATCTAAGTAAACACACTTCTCTCCATATAGTTTTCACAAACATTTACTTTCTTGTTATTTTATTTTATTTGCATTAGTAGTTATTTGGGTTAGTTGACTAGCAACTAATTCCGCCCACTCCTTCAAACCCGAGATTTTTACTTGCTTTCCTAAAAATAATAAAATACAAAAAGAATCTTCCCTCACCCCTAGACCTATTAGAGTAGCTTTTCAATCCTAACGACACTATTCCCGTAGAGAACGATCAATCCCCCGGTACTTGCCACTACACTATACTACATCGGTCAGGTACACTGCCTGGTGGGGATTGCAAGATTCTCAAGATCCCTTGAGAGGTAAAACCCTAGTGCGTGGTCGCAATCCCGCGCATCAGATTCCCTTACTCCATAGCTATTTTTTACCGGTTAATTGGTTTGTTGTAATTGTGTGGATGACATGTTGTATTCCTTTAAACCATTCGTAGGGCCGTGTACGATCTTCCCTAACTCTATAAGCTCCTACTTCACTCCTATGTCGAGCCGACTAAAAGCTCCTAACATGGGATCACTAGAATTCGCTTATGCATTAAATACAACCATATAATCGTAGTACACATCTGATTCATGTTTCTTAAGACGTTCAAGCAAGTTACTGTATAGGAGGTTAGCCAGTTTTCTTAAGCCTAACATCGACTTCACCCGCCCACAACAATCACAAACAAACCAACAACATGTAATCAATAGCTAGGTTTCATAGATCTAAGCAAACACAAGAAAAACCTAGCCTAGCATGTTAAAGTAAAGACAAGCATAAAATATAATCAAACAACACATAGACATATTGATTGATTTGGAAGGAGACTTATCTTTAATTGAACATCAAGGTTTCAAGGGTGAAAAACCCCTGAAAAAACAGTATTCTACGAACTAGGGTTTATCCCTAAAGTTCTCCCAAAAGTTGCACACCTAATGAATGAAAATTAGAAAAATATATATAGATTTTACAATCTGACGGCGTCACATTTTAGCTCGTGACGCCGTCACCTCGCCGCCAAAACCCTTCTCGGATTGCTTAGATCTACTCTTGATGCCGTCCCCCTTTAAATCTCTCTGGGCCGTCTCTCTTTAAGCCAAAACGTGACGGCCTACTTCCAGTTACACATGACGCCGTCACGTGTAAATCCTCCAAAATCTTTCTGGGGCGTCTAGTGTAAAAATCATCCACCTCTTTGTCAAAGCGTGACGTCGTCACCTTGTAAAGAGTGACGCCGTCAGGTACCTTTTCCAGCATGGTTTTGAGACTTTGTCGTTTTCTTCACTTTTATGCTCCAAAAACGTCCAAAATGCTTCCTTTTCCAGATTTCTTCTCCAAAGTACCTAAAATGACAAAAGGAACGATTTAAGGCAATATTTGATCAAATAATTACGGATTAGGGCTTAAATGACCCCCTAAAAGCGTAACACTTTTCGCCTCATCAATATCTCATGAGCCAACCACTCCGGGAAGTCACATTCGTCCCTATGTGAATGTTGAGACTCGTCGCTTTCATGAGGGACGAATTGTAGATCCCTTCTTAGCCTATCATAGAGACATTAATACCACCTTTCTTGCTATAGGATTCGATTGTTTGCTTCATATAAATGAGAAAATTTGTCCTCGTTTTGTTTTAGAATTCTTTCGACAAGTTGAACTCGTACGTAACGAGGATCAATCTTTGTCACTTTGGTTTTGGATAAGGAACTTCAAATTTGTCCTTATTCTTGAGCAATTTGCTCAAATCCTTTTTCGTATTCCCAATCATGAGCAATGTGCCTACACTGAAGATTGGTGTCTTGAGTCACTCTTCAACTATCGAGAAGAGAACAGTCCTTACTGCTCTTACATACCTCCTCCAAGTGAACTTGGCAAACTCCTTCGTACTCATAGGTACATCCCCTTCAGCGATCCAACAAAAATTCGTTTGTCGGAAGTTCGTGAAGAATTGCTCAACTTGGCAATTATCTTGAAAGAAAATACTCTTGGTCTTAAAGGTATTCGCGAGCAACTCCCGGCGTGTTGTGCTCATATGATGTATTGTCTTCACACTCAACAACCCTATAATCTCGCCTATTTCTTTGCTAAGCGAATTGTACATCTCAAGGGTAACAAAACTAAATTGATACCCTATGGGATGTTCCTAACTCGTCTCTATCACTACATCATGAACTTTCATCCTTATCTTTGTGGTCCTCAATACTCTCTCTTTGATCCTGTCATGGAACCCATCAATGAGTTCCATATCTCCTCCATTTTTATCTCTTCATCATCTGTTGACTATACATCTATGATGATCCCACACTCGAGAATGAGGAACAAGCTAAAGTCAAGAATGTCATGCAACAAGAACAAGTCACAAATACCATTGACAAGGCAACACCATGAAGGATTATCTATCAGTATTGAATTGTTGTCTATTTAACAGAATGTTTCTTATGTATTTGTATTATTAGGATTTGTTGACTTCTGAATGTTGTAATCTCCCAATGCTTGCTTACTGACCTTTTCAGCTAAACTTGCTTCTAACTAGCATGATTATTTAAGCACTATCCTCTTGCGATTTAGCCCTGTTATAATTCAGAAAGTGTTTAGATAACTAGAGATTGCAGAAATGAAAAAGTGAGTGAAAATCTGGGAACCCACTGCC
>LBNU01009332.1:0-29273 GCA_014162995.1 Artemisia annua | reverse complement strand
CTCTCCCACCTCTCTCCTCTCAAAATGACGGCACAAAATACATCCCTTCTAGGGTTTGTATTTTTGATCTCTTCTTGGCTTAATCTATTGTAGATTGTTGCAAGAATAATGGTTACAAGGTTTAGACTAGCATCGGGTGGTGTTCTATGACGTGTAGTGTGTTTCCATCATAGAGGTGATCTATTTTGGTCACTTGGTTTCATTGGTGGTTCGTGGTGTTGGTGATGGTCTCCATACGATTCTACCGATCACGCTACAAAGGTATAACATGTTGTTGTTTATTATTTGATTGATCATATGGCTATATGGATCTGTAAGGTGATGTTATCCGCTGCGTTTGTATGTTTATTTTATGTTTATTATTTTCACCATCACCTATATCTATGACACCACTCCCTCTCCAAAGTCACCACCATCCTCTCCTCAAGCACCAAGTGAACCTCTCAAAACACCATCCACCAATGGAACATCCTTCTCTTCGTCAAAGCCATCCTCTAGCTCCAAGCCAACCTCATCACCTTTCTCATCATTCATCAAAAACTTGTCTCCCTTACTCACCCAATCTAGCTCGGGTGCTTATACTCCTTTTGTGAGTAATCAAGCATCATCTCCTACCTTCTCTAGCTCTCCACCAAGAAACTCACATCCTCCTCCAACAAATCCTCCAAATCATACATCACCAAACGGGCCTTTGGAAAACATTCCTCCCACTCCACCATCATCTCCAAACCTTGGCAATCCCATTCCTTACTACTTTGTTAACAACCACAACATGGGATGTGCATGTTGTTATCACAACTTTCATCTCATCACCTCTCTTCGAGATGAACTCCATATAATGTTTGGCCACATTGAATTTCTTCTTGCTCAACAAAATGTGCAACCAACTCCCCTTGCCACCATGCCACCTTCGGCTCCACCCTCTTCCTCACCATCATCCTCTCCACCTTCAAACTAGATATCTTCACATATCTAGTTAATAATAATCAAGTGGAAGCTATATTTTGGGCCAAGCATGTTTGGGAAATAGCTTGTTGTATTAGTTGGTGACTATTTGTTGTAGGATTTAATGATATCTTGATTATGTGATGATTATGCATGTTCTTTTATGTTTTTCTTGAATGAATGAATGAATGATTAGGTTATTATGTTGTGATGTTTATCATGGTTGACTTGAAAATGGACTAAAATTATTCAACCTTAAAAATGGGAAGTTACTAAAATCACAACACATCTGCCAACCAGGACCTACTAGCGGCGGTCCTTTATTGGATTGGCGGTCCCTGATCACTAAGGGACCGCCCCCCCATTTACGGGTCTGTCCCCAGTAGGAGCTAAAACCCAGATTTCTCTTTTCTCCTCTATCTGATTCGTGCTCTATCTATTTGATTTCACCCTTCTATCTATCTTATTTCTCCATATCCTACCATATACATATGCATGTGCCTTGTTTCTAACTTGTTTTTGTAGCACATCACCATAGCTCGATTCCCCGGTGCCCTCATCTAGGGGGAGCACTAAGCTAGGGGGAGCTTTTATTCCGTCGATCTCTTCGATGATGCCCTTTTAAGGATGCTTGTATTCCGTCGATCTCTTTTCTCTCCTCAAATCGAAGATGCCCTCTTGAGGATGCTTGTATTCCATCAAATTCTTTCCTCTCTTCAAGATCGACGACGCCTTTTTGATTCTACAAAAAGGGGGAGAAGTAACGGGAAAACTCACTAAAAATTTATCAACGCATAATTTTACCTAAAATGAGTTTATATTTTGTAATCATCAAAAAGGGGGAGATTGTTAATACAAATAATGTCAAAAACGTTATGCGCATTATTCGGTCTTCTTGTGTTTTGATAATAACAAAATATAAAGACATGTTACGTAAAATTACGGTTAATAAGTTTTTAATCGAGGAAACTCGTTTCTTCCACGTAACTACTACAACGTCACTTCAGGTATGAACAGACGTTATACCGACATTAGTAAAGTGATCAAAGAATTTTATTTTCTCCTAAACTTACATTTTTAAGTTTGACAAAACATTTTTCACAAAAGTATTTTTGTGTTTTTAAAGAAATGTTTTATTAAGAAAATATATTCAAAATTCAAATATGTAACAGCTATACTTCCCCCCAAAACAGTTAAGTTTTCACCAGATAAGTTTTTACCACGTCAGGACAAAAAGAGGAGCGTCTGTCGGGACGGTCCCTTAAATGGACCGGCGGTCCCTTAATGATAAAGGACCATCGCATGTTTAAGTGACCGCCACCTCCTTTCCTGTCGTGTATAAATATTGAACTGTTCCTACTCAGAAAAACAATCCTTTTGGCACAAAAACTTTTTGTTTCTTTATTTCTTTTTCTTTGATCACTATAACATGTCGGTAGATGTTTATAAGTGATTTCCTCTTCCGCAAAATGCAAGAGAAGAACTCTCTACGTAGATGAAGAATCGAGATGTTATATGAGTCCACACACAAACGTAACAAGTGTTGCAGTTCTATTCTTCCCTCTATTTTCTTCTTGTAAATATTTCCGACTTGTATGTGAGTCGAGGATGGAGTTATTTATGTGAACTTGGAAGAAAATGAAGATCCAAGAAGTCTTGTAACTAGAATAGGTCTTGTATTTGTTGTGAGGAGAGTGGTGTCTTGGTATGTAATTTAGGACTTAGTAAAGTCGGTGTGTGAAGGCTTGGATCGGGAAAGGATCTAAGTGTGTCTTTGTGTAAAGGCTTGGATTGGGAGAAGATCCAAGTGTGTCTTTGTGTGAAGGCTTGGATTAGGTTAAGATCCAAGTGTATCATTTGTGTGAAGTCTTGAATTGGGTGAAGATCCAAGTAGGACAAGTGTGCTTGTTCGTGTGGCCACGTGGGCCTTGGAGTAGATTGGTTCTAGCTACGATTAGAACTCGACATTCCGCTTAGTGTCGTTAAACTTTGTGTAAGCTTGTGTACGGATTGCTCCGCCTGAAGGAGTGTGTTGATATAGTGATTGATAACTCTCGAGTGTGGTACTCGGGGAGTGGAGTAGGACGAAGAGTGAGCTTCGTGCCGAACCACTATAAATCTCCGCGTCTCTTTGGTTGTGCTCTTTCCTTACTCTTTACATTACTTGTGTGTTTACGTTTATTTGTAGGTTAATAGATATCACATAACTAGTAAAATTCAACAAGTTTGCTGATGAGACGAAAAGTGTTACGCTTTTAGGGGGTCATTTAAGCCCTAATTCGTATAAATGTGATCAAATATTGCCCTAAATCGTTCCTTTTGTCATTTTAGGTACTTTTGAGAGGAATTCTGGAAAACATGCATATTCGGACGTTTTTGGAGCATAAAAGTGAAGGAAACGACAAAGTCTCAAAGAAGCTGGAAATTACAACCTGACGGCGTCAGGAGTCACAAGGTGACGCCGTCAGTAAGGATGACAAAAGAGTGGAATTCAATTATCAAATGACGGGCCAGAAAGATTTCAAGAATTTACACCTGACGCCGTCATGTGTTAGAAGATGTAGGCCGTCACGTGTTAAGTTAAAGAGAGACAGCCAAGAGAGTTTTACAAGCTGACCACGTCCCAAATGGATCTAGGCCATCCGAGAACCCTAATGGCGGCGAGCTGACGGCGTCAGGCCCTATAGCTGACGCCGTCCGAACTTATTTTCTATATATATTTTCCAAATTTTCATTCATTAGTGTGGAACTTTGTGGAGAACTTTTAGGGCAAACCCTAAAGACGAATTTTCTGTGACTTTTAAGGTTTCCAACCCTTGGAACCCTAGTGCTTAATTAAAGATAAGTCTTCACTTTAATTCAATCAATATGTCTATGTGTTGGTTGTCTATCTATCTTGCTTGTCTTTCAATTAACATGAGTAGCTAAATTCTCTAGTGTTTGCTTAGATCTAATGAAACCTAACTATTAATTATTGGTTGATTGGTGTGTGTTGTTGTTTGTTGGGATGATTGTTTCATCGATGTTAGGCTCAAGAAAACTGGCCAACCTCCTTTATGGTAACGTGCTTGAACGTCTTGGGAAACATGTAGTCGAGGCATACTAGCCTATTAAGGTAGTATTTAACGCATGAGCCACTGTTTACAACCCTTATGGTTGTGTCGTGCATGGCATATGGCGAGATAAGAGCTCATAGAATTGGAGAGATATGTATGCCACTCCATAAGTTATTAGGAATACACTCTTCATCCACACAAGTAACACACATATCAATTAACCGGTAGAAGATAGTTAGGGAGTAATGAAATCTAAGTAAACACAATTTTCTCCATATTGTTTTCACAACCACAATAGTTTAGATATTTATTTTATTTTAATTTTCAAAAGTAGTAAACTTGGGTTAGTTGACTAGCAACTAATTCCGCCCTTCCTCTAAAAACCGAGATTTTACTTGCTTTTTAAAAAATATAAAAATACAAAAAGAATCTTCCTTCCACCCTTAGACCTATTAGATTAGCTATTCTATCCTAACGAAAACTATTCCCTGTGAGAGAACGATCAATTCCCCGTACTTACCACTATCCTATACTACATCGGTCAGGTACACTGCCTGGTGGGGTTGTAAGCCTCTTGAGATCCCTCGAGAGGTAAAACCTGTTGTAAGGTCACAAAACCACGCATCATTTGCAAAGGAATATTAACCGGACCTAAAAACAGCGAAACATTTTAACAAGTAAAAAGAATCGGTGAAACTATTCAACCCCCTCCCCCCTTCTAGTTTCTACAGGAAGAACGACACCACGAGCCATCGGATTAGGACGCGTTGCTAGTTTATTGAGTGAGGCCTTCCACACCATAACATTGACTTTCTTAGGAATCCAAGAATTCTATTTATGATGCATCCCCAAGCTATGAACACCAAGAAGAATGTTTTCGATAACTTTGGACAGAGTGCTAACTTTGAAGTAATCGGAATATTCATAAGTCCAAACCCATTTGTCACATTCATTCGGGTGAAACAAAAAAGAGTTAGGAGATGCGGATAAATCATTTAGATCATCAAGAGCACACCCTCTAACAGGAATACGCCAAGCCCATGACCCATTCCAAGACTCATTAATGACATGCCCTCTATCCTTCACCTTACACTCTTTGAAGGACTCGAGAGCGTAAAGTCTATGAAACTTTTCTTTAAGCCTCACCCCATTACCACACCACTGGTCGTGCCAAAAGGAAGTGTTTGCCCCGTCACCAATCTTACGAACAAAAGAGTTTTTGAAATTTAAATCGATCACCTTAAATATTCTTTATGGCTTTGATGATATCGATCCAAACTCCACTGCTGCCAAGCGAACTGTTAGAAGAATAAAGCCTCCATTTCCCCATAAAAGTCCTTGATGATGATACGCCACAGGGTGCTCTCTTCTGTCTTTTTTGGTGACGGTAAATCCATACCAGTCACTAACAGGGGCCATAGCTTGTTGCCTAACCCTCATCGTCCTCTTCACCTTCACAATGTTTTAATTACCCCTCATATTATAAAAAATCTAATTTCCGTTCATCAGTTTACACGTGACAACAAAGATTCTATTGAATTTGACGAGTTTGATTTTTCTATAAAAGACTATTTGACTCGAAAAATTCTCATCCGATGTAATAGCACCGGAGACCTGTATCCTGTGACCACGCCTACATCCTACCCACAACTTTATCTTGCTAGTCATCACACGTGGCACCAACGACTTGGACATCCAGGCAAATGAAGTGCTACGTTCTTTACTTTCTAATAATGATATTTTGTGTAATAAAGTGAAGTCTCCTCATCTTTGTCATGCTTGTCACCTTGGCACGCATGTGAGACATCCATTTTTTGTTTTCGATACTATAGTTAATTTTGTTTTTATATTGTGCATTTGGATTTGTGGACTTCCCCACTTTTAAGTCAAAGTGGTATTAAATAATGTGTTATTTTCTTGGACCATTATTCTCATTACTTGTGGGTATATCCTTTGCGTAATAAATCTGACATTTTTTCTAAATTTGTTGAATTTCGTTCTCTTGTAAAAACTCAATTTAATGAGAAAATTAAAGCTTTTCAATGTGACCATGGTGGTGAGTTTGATAACATCATATTTCACCGATTACTTACCAAACACGGAATCCATAGACGTTTCTCGTACCCCGTACCTCTCAACAAAATGGTAAATTCAAACGTTTGATTCGGACAATAAACCACGTTATCCGCACATTACTTTTCAATGCCCACCACATTTCTAGGTCGAAGCCCTTCACATAGCCACCTACCTCTTAAATCAAGGTTTTCAAGATCGGTATCTTACTAAGGATCGTTTTCGTTGCTGCAAGATCGAGATCTTAAGATCAGACCGGGATCCTAAGATCCTACTATAATGTAATTTCCTAATATTCTTTATAATATTATCAAATCTACAAATTATTATATATAATAAACACAAAATTATATGAATGTTTCATGAAAATGTTGTCCTAAATTATGAATATGAAATATTTAAGAAGATTAACATTCGTTTTTTAAATTCTATACTCTATAGAACAAAATCCATTAGCAGTTTTTTAGTTTGCGGTTCAAGAAAAGTAAGATCGGATCGGATTAGATCTTAAAATCTTATGGTCAAGATCGAGATCTTATAAGATCTTAAGCTTGTTAAGATCCTACGTAGGATCTGGAACGTTTTTTTTTTGTAGTATCTTAAAATCTAAGATCCTAAGATCAGGATCAGGATCTTAACAACTATGTCTTAAATATTTTACCATCCACCGCCATAAATAATGATACACCTCACTTTCTCCTACATAACACAAAACCCAACTACACGTTTTTACGTGTCTTTGGTTGTTTGTGTTATGCGCACATTGACACCAACCATAAACTTGGCCCACGCTCCACTCCATGTATTTTCCTTAGCTACCCATCAAACCACCGCGGATTTCGTTGCCTTAACCTTTCCACCAACAAAATCATCATTTCCCGTCATGTTACCTTTGATGAGACTATTTTTCCATTCGGGTTCGTCACACCTAATGATGCCCCTTCCTACACCGTTCTCGACACCGCTCCAAATCTTATTGATCGCTATATTCTCCAACAACCCACCCCTAACCCAAATAGCACCGGCCCAACTTCTATTCCAAATATCACTGGCTAAAAATCACCACACCGGTTCATATTGGCCCAACACTACTTGTCCAACCCACCGGCCAAACTCCCATCCCACATACCATCGACGCACTCCCCATATAGGTTACTCCTGGCCCAAATACTCATATCCCTCCTATCACCGACCCAAACATCACACCGGTTACTACCTGCCCAAGACCACCTGTCCAGCACAACCCACCTCCTCCTCCCATGCCTAATCCAACGTGCCTAATCCTCATCAAAACCCAACCTCAACTCATCCCATGGTCATGTGTTTTCATGTTTGTACTAATAAAAAGAATCCATGTTATAACAGTCATGTGTCCACCATTTCTTACGTTCCAAAGTCCTACACTTTTGCAATCAAAGATCCTAATTGGTAACATGCTATGCTTAACAAATACAATGCTTTAATTAAAATTAATACTTGGGTTCTTATTCCACGACTACCTGATGCGAACATTTTTTATTCCATGTGGTTGTTTAAGCACAAGAATTTTGCAAATGGATCTTTAAGCAGGTACAAGGCTCGTCTTGTCTCTAATGAGAAAAGTTAACAGCTAGGAGTTGATTATGATGAGACATTTAGCCCGATATTTAAACTTGCCACTATCAGGACAATTCTCAGTCTCGCTGCTTCTCGACATTGGCATGTTCATCAACTCAATTTCAAGAATGCTTTTCTCCATGATACTTTGTCTAAGACTGTCTATATGCATCAGCCTCCTAGTTTTCAGGATCCTTGGCGTCCTGATCATGTTTGTCTTTTTCAGCGGCCGTTATATGGCCTTAAACAGGCACCCCGTGCCTGGTTCCAACGGTTTGCGAGTTATGCTACTCGTATTTGTTTTTCTCACAGCAGATGTGACTCGTCCTTGTTTATTTATAAACAGGGTTTTGATGTTGCTTATTTATTACTATATGTGGATGATATTTTGCTAACAGCTTCCTCTACAACATTATTACAGAGGATTATAGCTTCTTTACATCATGAGTTTTCTATGACTGATCTTGATCCACTGAACTATTTTTTGGGCATCTTTGTCACCCGCAACACCAAGGGAATGTTTCTACCAGAAAAAGTATGCACCAGAGGTTATGAGCGCGCTAGTATGCGCAATTGTCATTCGTGCTGGACCGCCGTTGATATAGAGTCCAAGTTAAGGGCTAATGGCACTCCAGTTGCTGATCTGACTTTTTACAGAATCCTTGCTGGGGCTTAACAATATCTCACCTTCACTGGACCTGATTTGTCTTATGTGGTTCAG
The DNA here is from genome assembly GCA_014162995.1 of Artemisia annua. Classification (NCBI taxonomy): domain Eukaryota; kingdom Viridiplantae; phylum Streptophyta; class Magnoliopsida; order Asterales; family Asteraceae; genus Artemisia; species Artemisia annua. The sequence continues at coordinate 20,882 of LBNU01009332.1, read as the reverse complement.
CAGGTTTGTCTCTATATGCATAATCCTCGGGAGCCTCATCTTGATGCTCTTAAATGGATCTTACGTTATGTTCACGGCACTTTGGATTATGGTCTTCAGTTGTATTATTCCTCGACATCTTCTCTAGTTGCTTATTCAGATGCTGATTGGGCAGGCTGCCCAACTACTCATCATTCTACTCCAGGTTATTGTGTTTTCCTTGGCAACAATTTACTATCTTGGTCATGCTAAGTATCGTGGTGTTGCCAATGCAGTGGCTGGGACGTCTTGGTTGCGGAATCTTCTTCGAAAACTTCACTTTCCCCTTACATATGACCACTATTGTTTACTGTGATAATGTCAATACAGTTTATTTATCTTCTAATCCCGTGCAACATCAACATACGAAGCATATCGAGATTGATATTCACTTTGTTCTGGATCAGGTTACTAGAGGAAGGTTCACATTTTGCATGTTCCTTCACGCTNTACATATGACCACTATTGTTTACTGTGATAATGTCAATACAGTTTATTTATCTTCTAATCCCGTGCAACATCAACATACGAAGCATATCGAGATTGATATTCACTTTGTTCTGGATCAGGTTACTAGAGGAAGGTTCACATTTTGCATGTTCCTTCACGCTATCAGTATGCCGATATTTTCACTATGGGTCTTCCATCTACCCTTATGAGTTTCAGACTAGTTTGAGCATTCGGCGTCCTCCCGCTACAACTGTGGGGGCTGTTAGTGGATTAGCATTGTTTGTGTTGGGCCAAACCCATTAGACCTTAGGCCCGTTTCATCATTTAGCATTATTTATATTGTATTATTCAATTAAGGGAATTACATAAGTTTTCATTGGTATCATACAACGGTCAAGAAAGCCATCACTTTCTCCACTACCCACCATCGTCGTCAGAACTCGAACGACTTTCCAGCTACCAAAATCAAGAGCGCATACGGATCTTGGACCGGGTTATGGTTTCTCAGTCATACAGATTTTATATCTTGGTTAGGGTTTCTGGGTTTTATGGGTTATATTTGAAGATATGAAGTTGTTCTACAAGTTGAATATATGAAGTTGGTTATGGTTTCGGTGTTGTAGTTTCAGGTTATGGTTTCAAGAACGCATATGAAGTTGTTTTACAAGTTTTGTTAAAAAAATAGGCATGGCATTCTATGGTTATGGTGTCTGGGTTTTGTTCTTGTGGTGGTGGATGTGTAAAAAAAGGGTGTCAGAAATGGGTGTTGTTGGTGGTGGTAAAGGTAGAAGAGAATAGTTGTTTGGAAATGAGTTTTGTAAGTCTTATATGGAGTTATATTGTGACATGGAATAAAGAAACAAAAATGTAAGGGCGCGTTTGGTGAACACATGAGTTTGGATTAGGATTTAGTATTGGTTTAGATTTGAAAGAAAAGTATGAGAAATAAAATAAATGATATTTTAAATATTGTTTGTATTAAAATAAAGATAAGAATAAACGTTGAAATTTGTATTATTTTTATATTTTAAAAATAATATTATAAGAAAGTGGCCCACAAATTGAGTCATGAAAACTTAAAAAAGTATATATAAAAAGGAACTGATACAATTTTCAAGTGCAATCAGACTTTTTTCTTTTAAACCACACATACCCTCTGGTGGTTTTTGTGAAACACCACATTCGAGGGTGTCACAACCAAGTTTCAAACCAATTTCTTTAAACAAACTTTTTTTTTTCACTCCATTCCAAAAACTCAAAGACCATACACCAAACCCACCCTAAATTAGATTAATACTTGTAACATGCAAAATAGGTCATCCGTCATCGAATACATGAAAGCGTTGAATTAAAAAGTATAGGAGTTTAATTGGAAAAAAATTGAATACACAAAACTATAAGAGGTGACAAGTTAAATATATTTTCGTACAATTAGTCCTTAATTTATTAATTAAAACTACAACCGAATTAGATTAGTTGTAAGAAAACCGGTTCTACAAAATTGAATCAAGGTTTTACTTAATAGGATAGTAAACAATTAATTTTTAAAATTAAAGAACTAAGATATATATCGTACCAAGATAAAGGATTCGATTTCATTCTTTCAGTTGATTTGGCTTTTTATACCATCAAGCCTACTTAATCGGTCAACTGATTGTTAATCGATTCATCATTACATTGTTAATCATTCGATTTGAACGTTGCTTTCATTATGAACTTCTTTCAATTAACGTTTAAATCTAGTTTTTTTATCTTTACTGAGATTATGGGCTAAAACCTTTTGGCGCTAGCCGAGTTATGACTCTTATGTTATTTATGATTCGTTTATGTTGAATTTAATGAAACACTGTTGGATGTTTTATGCGTTTATCGATAGATCCGTTAGTTTACATGTTTATTATGCAAAGTCTATTGCTAGGTTATGAATGTTTAGATGATCCGTCTTATATTTATGATTCGTATCATAGTGATTTGTGTTTGTGATAACGATTACCTTCACTCTCGCTATTACTAAGATTAGAGGTGGATCAAGCCCTAGGGTTAGACTAAACATAACTAAAAAATGTAAGTAAGCGTATAATCTCATATAGATGGCCTTCACGTGAGATTAGGTGAATACTATGACCATTAGGTTTACCAAGATAAATCGCATAAGATAGTTGAAGCACTTAATGCGTGATTGATACTAGTTAGCACCGTGACCATTGGGTTAATGAGTTGATATTCATAGGACTAGGTATTTGTGACCATCTAGCCTAGTTTTCATTAGAAATCACCAACAAAGTATTAGTTAGTTCATTGCACTCGTAGACTGGTATGTGTATTTTCACATACCTTTTCTTGACCAAAACCCGACCAAATAGACCAAAAACTAACTCATAAATGCCAAAAATTCATGTTTTTGTGTTTTTGAATGTGCAGGTACGGATTTATAACAAATGGACGAAAAATCACGAGAAAATGGCAAAACGAGCACGGGAATTGGAAAAGTGTCAAAAGCCAGAGTCGGGAAATCTAGTGGTCAAGTAAAAGCTCAAAATGTCAAAAGTCAACCTCAAAGTTCGAAGATTTGCAAAATCAACCCTTGAAGCAAAATTTGATAAAGTTACACAAATGGCCCTCCAAGTTTACAAAGTTGTCAACAATGGTCCTTATGAAGATATTTTAGAGATTTGGCAACAATGGCCCTTCAACAATCAAGAAATTACAAGATAAGCCCTTGGGTTAAGAACTTTGAAGAATGACAGCATTGGTCCTTGTGAATTCAGAAAATACACTTATGGTCCCTATGATATGTTTGCTACACACGGATCCATTACTTACATTTAACCCATTTCACTACCAAACCCAAAACACTTAGCAAACCTTAACCCTTTAATTACTTTTAACCCAAAACAATTAATAAACCCAAAATCCCATTACACCCTTACTGTTGGCCCAAGAGAAACACAAGCCCAACCATCCTTTTTATTAAACCCCGTAACCCACACAACCCACCCACCAGTTAAAACAGAAAAAAGGCGCGTTTACTGTGTACTCTCCTTCCCCACCACTTTACCCTGCACCATTGGAATTTACCCATCACATCTTGACAAGACAAGCTCCAAGACAAGGAATGACATGTGGCAGCAATTCCCACTATCTTTACAGCTCAGATTGTGATCAACGGCTCAAAAAAACACAACTTGGTGACCAAGGTGAAATCAAGGGTGGACATTCAGGGACCTAGAGACTTCTCAAACCCTAGCATCCTCCTCAAAGGACCTATATAAAGAATATGATAGTCATAGAAACGGGAGTAGTTCTAGGGTTTTAAAATTTAAGCAGTTTTTTTTAGTTCTCTGTTTTCAAGCTTTCAAGTTATGTAATTTACTCTTTAATATTAATCAAAGTTCAGTTCTTAAGCTTTCTTGTCTTTTAAATTTCAGTTATTAATGCTTATTTGAGTTTTCATAATGTTTTCCATTACTTAGTATACAACCTCTGTTGTTTTCTTATAAGCTCTTTATAAGCTTTTTCTTGTTTTCTTCAGTTATTTTCAAGTTTTCTATATAAATCTTAGTTTAAGGTAATTTAGTTTTAAGTTTTTCATAAAAAGCCAAAAATACAAAAAAAAATAAGAAAAATATAAAAAAAAATATAAAAAATATGTTTCTCATTCAAAAACAAGCTTGCAACCAAGCTTGTTTTCAGTAGTTTACAAGCTTATTTTAGCTTTCTAGCTTTAGTAAGCTTATATAGTAGGTTAAATTAGTCAAAAGCTCAAAATTCCATCTCTGGTCAACGAAAGTCAAACGGGACAGATTCATGATGTTCATGGTGTATTCTGGTTGAGAAATAGTCCAAAGGAGAAAAGGAAGCCTTTGGCCTGTCTAAAGACAGGCTAGCATAGCGAACCCCCTCTGTTTGAGCTGAGAGGGATGTATTTGTAAGCTCTCATTTTAGATTTTCTACCTTAGTATGCTTATCTGCTAGTGTAGTGTAGATTTTAGTTGTTTTTGCTTGTTTGCTGATTAGTTGTTGTTCATGTTTATGTTTTAAAGGTTTATTGATTACCTGTAGTAGTTTTAGAGTTTGCTTTACAAATATCGTACTTATCTGCCATGATCTAGTTTAGTCTGCAACGTTGAGTTTTTGTTGTTCTTGATCTGCATTTTCATGTTCTAGGTATTATTTGCTGAGTTTGAGTGTTCCATTAGTCTAAATATTGAGTAGTAATTCTTTTTTGATAAAATATTGATAGGTATAAGTTTAAAATCCAACAGTTGTAGTGTAATCCTAGGCTTTAAGGACTGTTTGGTTTAGTCTTGAATGGAGTGCTCTTGGTGTTATTTTACTAAGTTATCTGTCACAATAGTTATATTAGGGTAATATAAGGTAGGTTAGTCAATAAAATCAGTAGGTTTAGAGTAAAAAGTCAAATTTTGCTTATTTGCTCAATATTGTGTTCATTAGTGTTCATGTGAATTTGCCATTTTGGATTCTGTTAGTTTTAGGATAGGTTTAAGTTAATCAAGTGATTAGGCATCTTAATATTGCATGTTGTTTTAGAATCAATCTGTAGAAACTCACTTTGGTCAAAGTAATATAGCACACAAAAAGTCAACTATCTGATAAATTTTTCATGCAAACCAGCTTTTGACAGCTGAACTTGGCTTCAATTAGGCTTCAATTGGTTGTTTAAAATTAGGGCTTTTGTGTTTATTGTGTTCTCTGCTTGGTAGTGTAACTTTTGCCCCCTTAATCTTCTATAAATTGGCTTGTTTGACTGCTTATTTATAAGCTAAAAGAAGGGCACCTGAGCACCCTTTTCTGTCTTTAGGTATAAACTGTTAAGTGCTCATCCTGGCTTATTGGTGTGCTTTACTTGCTGTTTTGAGTTGTTTTATGCTTGTTTAAGTGGTTTCTACTGTTCCTGATCTTTTTGTGGACCATAGTGCTTATTTGCTCACCATTTGTGCTTATTTCCAAACTTTTGCAACTGTTTTCATGTTTCTGAGTACCAACTGATCACAATTGAGTTGAATTAAGTTTATTTGAGCTTATGGACTCTTCTGAATTCATTTTGTACAGTTTTCTTTGAAGTGCTTATTTATAAGCACTTCAAATAAGCTGTAATAAGCTCAAATAAGCACTTTTCTGCTTATTTTGGAAAAAGTTTTTAACTCAGAATCTTTTATACATTAAAATAGAATTTCCATAATTTTCTTAGATTTATTTGAGTCCTTTTACTATTTATTTTCTATTTTCTTAGATTTTTAATCATTTAAAATTACTTTTTATCATATTTAATTAATAGTAAATCAGAAAATACAAAAATAAATCTAGTTCTTTTTCCAAAAATTATTTTTGATTATTTAGGATTTTTAGGAATTTTGTTGAATTTTTCTAATTAATTTTCACAAAAGTCACTTTTTATTTACGTTTTTATAATCACGTATTTAATTACTTTTAATTAAAGAAAAGTAACACAAAAATATTTTTAATTCATTTAAAAGTTTTTAAACACATTTAGGATTTTATAAAATTTAGTTTTATCCCGTATCCCTTTTAATTTTATTAGTTGCCTTTAAATCTCGGGAATAGTCCGGGATTCGCGTTAATTACATTTAATTTCACGTTTTAATTAGTTTGCTTTAATTAAGTGAGTTATTTACGTATTTCTTTAATTGTAGTTTTAAAAATCAACATATTCAATCTTATTTCATTTTTCTTCACACAAATTCACAAATCGTTAACTACGGTTCCATTCACCTTCACACGGATCACGACCTCGGGTTATCCGTATTTCTAGCGGATTCCTTGAGAATATTATATATACCATAGATAACTATCTACATCAATAGACGGGTCAGGAATACATTAGAGGAGTAACTCGGCTAGCACGTTCTTCCCTATTTGATTGTACACTAGCATTTATTTCATTGTTTAGTAATTTAGTTTTTTAATCACTTTAATCGTGTCAATCTCTCAGGTTTGAAACCACCTTTTTAAGTCCATTAGTTAGTTGTCATTTTCACTAAGTTTAGCATAGACTATTCGCAACTCGTGAACAACCCCGTACTTACCAGTTCTAAGATATACACGATCGGGTAAACTGCCCATAAATGTTAGTTTATTGGTTGAGTCGGTTCATTATATCTCAGTTGGGGTTTTCTTTTATTATATATATCTTTATCACTTATAATGCATGTATATGCATTCCTTAAACTTAAATTAAAATTTAAGTAATGTTCATCGCTTATAATACCCTTTAAACTTAAATGCTTAAATGACAATTAATGTTAGTAAACTATTATACCATTGATTAAAAGTGGTAACATCGGCTACAACTAAATTAATATTTTGAATATGGGGATTGCTTGACTATAATTTTTGTAGCCAATTGACTACAATACTCCACATAAATTACATAAGAAATAACTCAAGACCTACTAAAAACACTCGAGAACCCACAAAAAGAGTCAGAGACCCACAAATTATAGCATAAATTCTAGTGAGTTGGCTACACTGCAATTGTAGCTAATATATTCTCTTTAAATATTGGTTAATCCTTAAACTTTTATCATTTTTTGTTTCTAACCCATTAACTTTTTTCTTCCAATAACTACAAATTGAACCTGTAAGTTTTGCATCAAGGGTCAAACCAGAATCACGATTTCGCAAGTATAATTATTTGTAGTTGTATACCGTCGCTTTGCAAGGTTGTTCGTTTAGCATATGTAATGGGTGAACAACTAAAACTTTAACTTGTTCCATAAGATTATAAATCATGGGTTTCAAGTAAATATAAAGAGCCAAGCCCATAAGGCCATAATAGTCACATCTAAAGGGTTGTGATGTCATAGCCTATCCTCTGCTGCTCTCTTGCCGAAGCCTAATAGAGGCTTTGTTAAAGTCTTCAATTTCCCATTTAACCTTTACAATTCAACAACGATCAATCCCGAAACCATTGTTGCCCTCTTATTGGGTTCGTGGACCGTTGGCCACACTCAAATATACGCATGTTTCTCATAAACACATCATATATCTATGTATGCTAGATTTACTAGTCCCAAAGATCAAATGTGAGACCATTTTTGGGTCCAGTATATTTAAACATCATGCTAATATAATGAATGGATTTATTTGTATTGTTTGTTTTGGTTGGAATAAGTTGCCCTACAAAAAATCAAATGTGAGACCTTACTACTTTCTTATTTAATATCAATGATAATTGCCCTAAGTTTACTTTTGATACAAAAAAATTGTAATCTAGTGACACATAAAAAAAGTGTCACCAAAAGTAAAGTGTCATTAAAAGTAAAATGGTGTCACCTGTCACTAAAATTTTTTGTGCTTCTCCTACACTTAAAATAATGTAGGTAGAACATTTTGTCTAAAAGTGTAATTAAATCTCAAAATTTTAGGCTTTTGCTCACATTTTTTAAAAAGTGTCACTAAAAGGTTAGATTTAGTGTCACTTAAATGTTAGATTTAGTGACACTTTTTTGTATCATTAGAACCGGAAGTCGATCTTGTTGTACCTCTGTCACCAAAAGTCGATCTTGTTGACTAAGGAAGCTTCGTTCGTGGAAAAATGATAAGAGTAGAGTCTTCCTAGTCAACGAAGTGTTGGTTTACTAATCTATTAAAGAGGAGTTAATTAGGTTGCAAGGAGAAGTTGATTCAAAGAATATGACCACTGATTTTAATCGAAACATGATGCTACTCCCTTATATTACCTTTCTTTTTCTAATGCTAACAACTTCTATTTCGTTAGACATCATAGATGTTCATCTAGGCATCACTGATGGTGAGACCATTGTTTCGGGGAATGACATATTCGAGCTTGGTTTCTTTAGCCCAGGCAGCTCGAAAAATCGATACTTGGGGATATGGTTCAAGAATACGTCACCTCAGACGGTTGCATGGGTTGCTAACCGAGAATCTCCTCTTATTGATACCTCGGGCAGGGTCAAATTGGATAGGCAAGGGATCCTGTCTCTTGTCAATGGCGTTGATACCCTTATCTGGTCATCCAACTCCTCGGTACCTAGCAAAAATGTCAGTCCAATAGCACAACTCTTGGATAGCGGTAATTTGGTAATTAAGCATGATGATAGTGTCATTTGGCAAAGTTTTGATTACCCTGGAGATACCTACCTATCAGGAATGAAATTGGGGAAGAATCTCGTGACAGGAAGGGAGATGTACTTGATACCATGGAAGAGCGCAGACGATCCTTCCCCAGGTGAGTATACAATCGGGTATAGAATGGTTAAGGGAAAATATCCGCAAGACTATATTAAAAAAGGCCCTGTTATACAAGCACGGATTGGTCCGTATAATGGCATACAGTTCGCTGGCCTGCCAAACTTTAAGCCTGATTCATATTATGCATATAAATTTTATATGGTTGTCAATCAGAAAGAGATGTATTTCATGATATCTTTTAATAGCACCACGTACTTCTTAAGGAGCATAGCAACTCCTGGTGGCAAGCTTGAGATCTGGCATATGAATACGCAAAGTAAGAAATTGACCCAGGCTATCTCCTTACCCATGGATAATTGTGACATCTATGGAGTATGTGGCCCATATGGAAGCTGTAGTACTGACAACTTTCCTAATTGTGGGTGCTTGAAAGGGTTTGAAAGAATAAATACAACACAACTAAATCCTGATAATTGGACTAGTGGATGTCAGCGACAGAAATCTTTGGATTGTGGTCCTGGCGAGGGATTTTTAAGGTCTTCAAGCTTGAAATTGCCAGACACACAGAATGCCGTGTTCAATGGGAGCATGAACTTCCAAGAATGCGAGGTTGCTTGCAAGAGTAACTGTTCATGCACCGCTTACGCAAATCCAAACATGACTGCAGGTGGGATTGGATGCTTGCTATGGTTCGGTGATTTGATTGATATCCGAGTGTACCCGGTAAATGGGCAAGATCTTTATGTTAGACTGGCGGCCAGTGAGCTATTAGGTAATTAAAGCATAATATAATGAGTTTCATGTTGATGCAGCTAACAATTATTATGTTCGATTTCATTCTGTTAGTTAACTCNACAGCGGCCAGTAAGCTATTAGGTAATTAAAGCATAATATAATGAGTTTCATGTTGATGCAGCTAACAATTATTATGTTCGATTTAGGTAATTAAAGCATAATATAATGAGTTTCATGTTGATGCAGCTAACAATTATTATGTTCGATTTCATTCTGTTAGTTAACTCGTTGTTCTAAGAATATAAACTTTTACTCTTGCTATAATTTTGAGTTTTGTTTGTTTGAATTCTGTAATATCTCGTAGGCCTTCAAACCAACTTCCACAGTAAGAATAACAAAGTCATCAGAGTTACTTTGTCAATAATATCAGCTGGTTTGGTGGTGTTGGGCCTGATATTGACATTCTATGCTTGGAGTAAGAGGAAGAAGAGACCAGATGCTGAAACACAAGGCAAAAGAAGCTCATCTTAATTGCAATTTCTACTTTTGTGAGTTATTGCCTTACCAAAACTCTAGAACATAATATTGGTCTCAATGTAGGTACACCTGTAACGACTGAAGATCACCAAAACACGAAGAGAAGTATAGACGTGCCTTTGTTTAGCTTATCAGATGTTTCTAGGGCTACCAATGACTTTTCTCTCGACAATAAGCTGGGAGAAGGTGGGTTTGGTCAAGTTTACAAGGTAAACTATATGAGTAGATGTTTAATTACATTGAATTTATTGGTTGTATCTGAATTAAAAAACTACCGGGTGAAAGCAATGAAAACGAAATATGACGGGATTCTCCAGGGTGTGCTGGAAAAAGGACAAGAGATTGCTATAAAGCGGCTATCGAAGTCCTCTATGCAAGGCCATGACGAATTTGAGAATGAAGTTATCTGCATTGCTAAACTTCAGCATCGGAATCTTGTAAAGCTATTAGGATATTGCATTCAAGATGACGAAACAATGTTGATTTATGAATACATGGCTAATAAAAGTTTAGACCTGTTCATATTTGGTAGGTTCTATACATTTTTCAACTTTCATTACAAATAAATTGAATTTAAAAGGAGTAGAATACACTTCATATAAACTAATTTTTTTTTCATATTGACCAGATGATTCAAGGAAATCATTACTTGGTTGGAAAGAACGCTTCCACATTATTAATGGGATTGCACGAGGTCTTCTTTATCTGCATCAAGATTCGCGACTTAGAGTTGTCCATAGGGATTTGAAAGCAGGCAACATTTTGCTGGATCAAGACATGAATCCAAAGATATCAGACTTTGGCTTGGCTAGAATGTTTAAAGGACATGAGAGTGAAGCAAATACCAAGAGAGTGGTTGGGACTTTGTAAGAATAGTTCGTACTCTTTTTGTTAGATGTAATGTGGATTTGTCTGTTCACTACTGATTTTCATAGTCCTAATTCTTCTTAGGGGTTACATATCTCCCGAGTATGCAACCAACGGTCTCTTCTCAATCAAGTCCGATATATTTAGCTTTGGGGTTTTGGTGTTGGAAATTGTTAGCGGGAAGAAAAATAGAAGTTTTGCACATGAAGACCACCACGATAGCCTTCTTGGACATGTAAGTGTGTTGAGTATGATCATTCTCTGATGAGAATTTACTATGCAACCATGATTTATATGAAACATATATACTCTAGGTAATTTACTATGAGCCATTATATAGCTAGAAGCTCCCTAAACATCTATTTGCCCCATTTTTGTGTTTATCTCTCTAAATTTACACACATAACCCAATTTCTTGTGAAAAGACTTATATCTTCAAATGTTCATATGAAAAGTAAGTGGTTTTGAGTTTCAATGGTTACTACATTTACTTTTGGATTTTTAGTTACATTGAAGAGTACACATATATACCTTTCTAGCGTGAACTTATTTTGTTGTTGCATGGATTAATTTAGGCATGGAGACTTTACAAAGAAGGCAAGTCCCTTGATCTAATAGATGCATCATTAGGTAAATCATGGTCGGTTTCTGAAGTGATGCGATCAATACACGTTGGTTTATTATGTGTGCAACAACGAGCAGAAGATAGACCGGCGACACCATTTGTGGTTTCCATGTTGGGTGGAGAAAGTTCGCTACCTTCTCCTAAACAGCCTGGCTTCTTTATCCCACTTACTGAAAACGATTCCACCTCAACTCTCCCTTTACCGTCATCATTAAATGAAGTAACATTAAGTCAAGTAGAAGGTAGATAAATGAGGCCAAATGGAAGAAGTAATGCTGGAACATATCATATATGGATGATGTTGGCACATAATGCAGTTCTTTGTTTCGGTGTTTGTTAAGAAACTACATAAGTAAACTTTCATACGTGTATATCAGTGGCGGCAATTAGCATGTGCAAGTGGCAACCGCACATGGCCACCATTTGTGAGGGGGCCTCCGATTTAGTATATGTCCATTGGTAATTATACATGTCTAAGTATATTTATACATGTGTAGCTTAAATTTTTACTGCCCTTTTTAAATATTACGTGAGGGGACTTCCGATTTAGTATATGTCTATTAGTATTTATACATGTCTAAGTATATTATGTTTTGAATTTCCATAATAGTTAAGATTTTTGTAATTTAAGGGGCCCTATTTGTAATTTCGGACAGGCCACCCAGATCATTAGACCCTGGTGTATATATAGTGTAGCTAACTAAAAATAACTTTAACTACTGTATTTGTTACGTATCTTAAGATAGGGTTTCGGGCTTTGAGCTATTGGGCTTTGATCTTAGCTTCGGCCTTTGTGCTCAGTCCAGATCAGATTCTAATGTACCCATATATTATTACATAGACCCCGATATATGTTTTGCATCTTTGCATTTTAACGATATAAGATCATTTGAGGAACAAATATTTTTTACCACCATTCATCTTCCCTCCATCTTTATTTGATCTAATGGATGAGATTAATCCCAACAATTTAAAAAACCCACTTTCATCTTCTTTTTTCAAATATGAATATCTTTCAAACCGTTAATCGTTAAGCGGAAAAAAATATACCTTTACGACGAGCATTTAATTATCTTTCTATAGATATGCATTGTGATATAATTTCGACAAAAAAAAATTTTTCGTTTTTTTCACGTTTTTTTTCGTGGCCGAAAAAATCACATATGATATATCATATATGATATTACTAATCATATATGATTGCAATATCATATATGATATATCATTTATGATATGTAATATCATATATGATATATAATATCATATATGATATGTCACATATGATATTTTTCGGCCACGAAAAAAAAAAGGTGAAAAAAACGAAAAAAAATTTTTTGTCGAAAGTATATCACAATGCATATCTATAGAAAGATAATTAAATGTTCATCGCGATGGTATAATTATTTTCGCTTAACGATTAACGGTTTAAGAGATAATTAAATTATAAAAAATGGGTGAAATATTAAATGCTTTTAATCTCAACCATTAATTTCTTTTTAGATGGATGGTGAGGATGAGTCCCTTGGTATGTGAGAAATGTTTGGTTTTTTAAATAACTCAGCTCTTTAACCATAGAAGAAAATCTTCATGCTTAACATAAACAAAATGTTTTATACAAGCATCTAGCTGTTACATGCACGTTATAATCTCCTAAAACATTAGTCATGCGTCATAAAAGATAAACTCGGTAGAATGTATTTATAAAAAAAATATATATATAATAATAATAAAAAAATAAAAAAATAAAAATAAAAATTGAACACCATACATAAATTGTATAGACAAATAGACAATTATACATTTATCTTGTGGTTATACTTGAAGCAGAGATTATGAACATGTATAGTGCCATCAATAGTGTAAAATGTTATTTTTAACAGAACTTTTAGATTTTAACACATAATGCGTACATTTTGTTGTTTTTTCTTAAAGTGCATACCTTTTATCGAATTTCTATGATACTGCACCATTGACATGCATACATGTAGTATACATACATACACCCATGACACGAAATAAACGCAAGAAGGCCTTCTATTTGAGTTTAACATGTTCAAACACGCGTGACACGACGCACATGACACGCATTTATCTATTTCGTGGCGGCAAAGTGTGAAATAGGCGTATCCTGTTAGATTATATTGTCATCTTATGCCAATGCTTTAATTTTATTTCGTCAGTCTACACTCCCCTATTTTCAACGGTAGACCCATCATTATTTTTCTGCAATTCGCCCCCTTCTCCCTACTGCATTTACTATAAAAAGTTAAAAACCCGTCTCATTTTACATGTGCATTTCACTTTTACTTATTTATCAAAATTTTCTTATCATCCGAATATTCAAAAAAAATACTTACTGTGTACTTTGTTTAACTTCATGTCAATTTGAGTTTAAAAATCACAAGTGACGATGTAAGAATTAGTTATTGAAAGTGCACACGTTTGTACAAATCCAACATGCAATATCCAATGAGGGAGGGGTATGATAATAATAAACTATTGTAGAGTTTACTTTGTCTATAAAGTAAAATCTTGAAATTATGATTTTGCATTGTTGTTGTTGTTATTCATCTCGGTGATGAAATCTTGAGGATCACGTAACTCGGGTACGCTCCTTTGCCTTCGTCTACGACGGCTTCGATTAGTAGGCACTTCAAGATAAGAAAACTCGTTCAAGTTAGACTTGGAACGAGTGATCATATAAATCAAAACAAAACAAAGTGTAAAAGAAAGTAGAAAGGAAAATCTTTTTGGTTTTTATGAGTTTATAAAAGAAAAGATAAAATATTTTTGGCTTTTATAGGTTTTATAATTTTTAGTTGTTTTTATGTTNGCATTCAATAGTACTACGGTAGAACTTTCATTTACTATGAAATTTAAGAAAGACGATCGTATTTGCTAAAGTTTGCCTAAGCCTATAATAAATGTGGAGATAAGACCGATGGGCCTTTAGTCCAATGGTAAGAGCTTCCAACCTTGTGTCACACTGTTAATAGACTGAGGTTCGAATCTCTCCATTGGCCTAAAAGCTTTCAATTTGTACCATCCCCCATCGCAAAAGGTTAATACTCAAATATGTTACTAAAGTTTTCGAAAAATTTGAATTAAGTTACTAAAGTTTTTTTTGGTTCAATCGGGTTACCCATGTTTACGAGTTTGTTAAATATGTTACTGAACTTTGTAAATGATGAAAAGCGTTAGATTTTAAGTACAAAACGGTCCTTGTTGTTAGTCGGGCTTCACGGAATTAGTCCCTAGATCACTATTTCTGTTAGTTTGACCGTTTTTCTTACGTTTTCGTCCATTTTCTTATGTTTTCATACGTTTTCGCCCGTTTTCTTATGTTTTCGTCCGTTTTTTACGTTTTTATATGTTTTCGTCCGTTTTTATTTGTTTTAAACCATTTTTATACGTTTTTATTCATTTCATTCGTTTTCAACCATTTTTATTCATTTCCAACCGTTTTTTTATTCGTTTTCAACCGTTTTTATATGTTTTCATCCGTCTTTATACGTTTTTATTCATTTTCAACCGTTTTTATACATTTTTATTCGTTTTCAACCGTTTCTATACGTTTCTATTCATTTTCAACCGTTTTTATATGTTTTCGTCCGTCTTTATACGTTTTTATACGCTTTCACCAGTTTTTCTTAAGTTTTCGCCTGTTTTCTTATATTTCGTATGTTTTCTTATGTTTTCGTATGTTTTTTACGTTTTCATATGTTTTTATTTGTTTTAAACCATTTATACGTTTTCATCTGGTTTTATCTGGTTTCAACTGTTTTTATACGTTTTCAACCATTTAAATACGGACGACAACGTATGAAAATGGACGAAAATGTATAAAAACAAATAAATACAGAAAAAACGTATGAAAACATAAGAAAACGGGCAAAAATATAAGAAAACGTATGAAAACATAAGAAAACGGGTGAAAACGTAAAAAAAACTGGTGAAAGCGTATAAAATTGATGAAAATGTATAAGAACGGATGAAAACGAATAAAAACGCATAAAGACGGACGAAAACGTATAAAAACGGTTGAAAACGAATAAAACGTATAAAAACGGTTGAAAACGAATAAATACGTATAAAAACGGTTGAAAACGAATAAAACGTATAAAAACGGTTTAAAACAAATAAAAACAGACGAAAGCGTATGAAAACATAAGAAAACGGGCGAAAACGTATGAAAACATAAGAAAATGGACGAAAACGTAAGAAAAACGGTCAAACTAACGAAAATAGTGGTCTAGGGACTAATTCCGTGAAGCCCGACTAACGACAAGGACCGTTTTGTACTTAAAATCTAACAATTTTCATCGTTTACAAAGTTCAGTAACATATTTAAAAAACCCGTAAACATGGGTAACCCGGTTGAACAAAAAAAAAACTTTAGTAACTTAATTCAAATTTTTGTTCAGATTGACTGGTCAACGAGGGGTCTATTGGAGAAAATGGCCAGGGTTCAAAGCCTACCTCCTGATAATTACAGTCACTGGGACAGGTGCTCATTGCCTGAGACCGAGTCCTTGAGGGAGGGTCCGGTTGGCATCCTTAGGATGCATGGGACCAGGGTGATCCCACCGTTCTTCACCTTTTGGAGAAATGTGGAGATAAGAATGAGCAGTGGGTTATGTGAGAGGTGTGTGAGGGCACCCCTCATGCGTGAGTTTATTTTGGCGATAAGGCGATGATGGCGAATGCAAATGCTTTTAGTTCGGTCATCACGGTCGTCGGGCTAAATAGCGGATGAGAGTGTGTGTATGTTCGTGAGTGTTATGCTGATTTGCTTTAGCATAACAAATTGAAAACCACATATATTTATAGTAGATTATAAGTTTAGTTATTGTTTCAGAAATACAATGAAAAAAAAATAAAGTTTGAGTGTATTAAAAAATGACCGTCAATCAATCATTGTTAATTATCATTTAAATAAAAGAGAATTTCATTGTGTATGCAGGGTTTTAAAAGGCGCGTAAAGACCTCGCAAAGGTCCTATAAAGACGTGAGGCTTGATGATGTCGTCATGTCACACCTTATACCGCCTTATGTTATATCTTTTTGTAAACTCGATATATATTAAATATGATATAAATATATAAATATTTTCATATTTTGTGTCGCCTTATGCCACGCCTTATAAACGCAAAAGCTTCACCTTAGTCGCTAAGCTGTGAGGCTTGGTCATGCCGCCACGCCATGTCTCACACTATTTATAACCTTGTGTGTATGTATCTTAACATTTAAATGTAATATTAACTTAAAATACAAATTTGTAAACACATGACGTGCATTAAGTTAATATTACAAATTTGTAAACACATAATATAGGGCAAATGACAAAAAAATGCATCGAACTTGACACTTTTTATGATTATGTGTAGCCAACTATTTTTTTTCTTATTGTGTGTACTCAACTTTCAAATTTCGATCATTATGTGTATTTTGTGACCATTTTACCCTTAATTTTTTCAAAATTTAAAGGGTAAAATCATCATTTTACATGGCAAAATAGTTAGAAAATACAAACAATGATCGAAATTTGAAAGTTGAGTACACACAATAAGAAAAAAAATAGTTGGCAACACACAATCACAAAAAGTGTCAAGTTCGATGCATTTTTTTTATCATTTGCCCCATAATATAATACTTTGATATTTAAGTTGATGAAAAATAGGTCAACGTCACAAATGGTTTGATCCTTTAAATAAGTAAAAGATTATTGCTAAACCTTTATACAATATCTTCCTACTAATCTTCTTACACACACAATAATATTATATATATTTTTCACTCATGATCTCTCTGCATCCAAGCCGTCAATTCTGACACTTGTCAGTTGTAACACCCCAAAATATCGCAGTGGAATATAGTGTCACTATGATGTTACTTCACAGTATAAAGTTCAAGTCATAGAAAACGAACTCTAAATGAGACGTTTTAAAAAATTACCAGTCGATAAATAAAATCAGAGTATAATGCATCCAAATCTTCAAAACATGCCATGCGAATGGTAAATTATAATGCATCCAAATCTTCAAAACATGTCATGCGACTCAAATGCTCCAAGCCAATGTTATGTCTTACGAACCTGAGAAAATACATGCTAAAAGTGTCAACACAAAGGTTGGTGAGTTTATAGGTTTATGAAAATAAACCTTTTTAAGTAAGTCCTCATGACAATTATATGTCAACCTAATCCTGTTACAAATCCCACCTATACAAAACTTGTAACATCTTTGGTCCACATATAAATTCATGATGACAAACATAAGTATAAAAGTCAAGTACGGACCACAAGATTTTAGTGACTAGTTCATTAGATCAAGATTATACCAAGTCCATTAGATTAAGACTATATCAAGTTCGTTAGTTCAAAGTTATACGAAGTCCATTAGTTCAAGATTATACCAAGTACGTGTTGGGTTTGGGCTTCCCGTCTAGTTGGGTTGCCTTTGTAGTTGTCATTTTTCTTTATGGACTTGTTGAACATTAGATCAAGTTTAGGCCCACTAGGTTAACCATATTGAAAGGGTTATATATATTGTAAAACCCTGCGGGAAATCACATATGTGAGGGGGAGAGACACAAAGGAGAAAAACGAGATTTGCTTAGGGTTTACTCTATTTTCGTCCAGTTTTGCACAGTCTGGGGAGAATCGCTCGTACGACTTCGTTAACCGTTGGATTTCAGCATTAGGCAGTAGCTTCACAACACATAGGTCTTCAATTTGGACGGTTAGGATCGTCATTGGAGTCTTCTACAGAGGTCTGTAGTGGTTCAAAGTTGCTGCAGTTTTGGGTGAGTTTTATCAAGCAATCTGTTTTGGTGATTTATGTTTCAAGGGCTGTTAATCCTTGATAATAGTTGATAACTTGTATCTAGTTGGTACTAGAAAAGAATTCTTGTGTATTCTCTGTTTGGTGCTAGTAGATTAGTTCCTGGACTTGGTCCCGTGGTTTTTACTTCTCACTTTGAGAAGGTTTTCCACGTTAAAATTCTTGGTGTCTTGTTTTATTTACTTTCGTTGATTGATTATCATTGTTTGGTTGGTTAGTTACTGGATCATTGGAAGTATACGTTTTTCCTTACAGGTTATCACAAGTAAGAGAGTTACTTTGTTCGTTCCGCATTTGTAAACTCTCTTCAGTCCGTTAGTTCAAGATATAGTTAAAGAGTGTAAAGATTTGTAACGACAATAGTGATAACTTAGGCGATACGTAACTATTTAAATAAAACGAGCATGCATTCTCACCCCAAAAGTAATTTAAACAAGTAAAAATGGGGTGATGAACTCACCTTAAGCAAAGTAGTATCGTAAATGCAAATAAAATGGCGAGAAAGCCGATAAAGCCCTACGAGCAACCTAAATAATAGGTTTAAATAATAGGTTGCGTCTATAATAATAACAAAAATATGCAAATGAGTTTTATATGTTATTTATATTGATGATGAGGCGAAAAGTGTTACGCTTTTAGGGGGTCATTTAAACCCTAATCCGTAATTATTTGATCAAATATTGCCTTAAATCGTTCTTTTTGTCATTTTAGGTACTTTGGAGAGGAATTCGGGAAAAAGAAGCATTTTGGACATTTTTAGAGCATAAAAGCGAAGAAAACGACAAAGTCTCAAAATATGCTGGAAAATGTACCTGACGGCGTCACGCTCTACCAGGTGACGGCGTCACGCTTTGACAACAAGGTGGATGATTTTTACACTAGACGCCCCAGAAAGATTTTGGAGATTTAATACGTGACGGCGTCACGTGTTACAAGATGTAGGTCGTCACGTTTTGTCACAAAGGGAGACGGCCCAGAGAAGATTAGAAGGGGACGGCGTCAGAAGTAGATCTGAGCAATCCGAATAGTGTTTTGGCGGCGAGGTGACGGCGTCACGCCCTATAAGGTGACGCCGTCAGATTGTAAATTCTATATATATATATATATATATATTCGTCTAATTTTCATTCATTAGTGTGCAACTTTTGGGGAAGAAACCCTAGCTCGTTTTTCTACTGTATTTTTGAGGGTTTTTCACCCTTGAAACTTGGATGCTTAATTGAAGATAAGTCCTTTCCAAATCATTCAATATGTCTATGTATTGTGTGATTATATCTTATGCTTGTCTTTCAATTAACATGCTAGGCTAGGTCTTTATTGTGTTTGCTTTGATCTAATGAAACCTAGCTATTGATTATATGTTGTTGGTTTGTTTGTGATTATTGTGGGTGGGTGAAGTCGATGTTAGGCTTAAGAAAACTGGCTAACCTCCTATACGGTAACTTGCTTGAACGTCTTAAGAAACATGAATCGGATGTGTACTACGATTATATTTGTTGTATTTAATGCATGAGCGAATTCTAATGATCTCATGTTAGGAGCTTTTAGTCGGCTCGACATATGAGTGAAGTAGGAGCTTATAGAGTTAGGGAAGATCGTACACGGCCCTACGAATGGTTTAAAGGAATACAACCCGTCATCCACACAATTACAACAAACCAATTAACATATAAAAGATAGCTAGGGAGTAAGGAAATCTAAGTAAACACATTTTTCTCTCATATAAGTTTCACAACCATTTACTTTTTCTTATTATTTTATTTTAATTGCAAAAGTAGTTATTTGGGTTAGTTGACTAGCAACTAATTCCGCCCACTCTTCCAAAAACCGAGATTTTTACTTGCTTTCATAAAATATAAAAATACAAAAAGAATCATCCCTCAACCCTTAGACCTAATTAGAGTAGCTTTTCAAGCCTAACGACACTATTCCCCGATAGAACGATCAATCCCCCGGTACTTGCCACTTCACTATACTACATCGGTTAGGTACACTGCCTGGTGGGGGTTGTAAGCTTCTCAAGATCCCTTGAGAGGTAAAACCTAAGTGCAAAGGTTGCAAATCCCACGCATCAAGTTTTTGGCGCCGCTGCCGGGGAATAGTTATTGATTAGGTTGAAAATTTTATTTTTACTTAGGTCTACTCATTAGAATCCTTTCTAGTGAGATTTTATTTTTATTTTTCTATGTTTTCTTTAGTCTATCTTTTTTTCTTTGTGTTTTTGTTCGTAACCATTACCATCCGACATCATGGAAGGTGGTAATATCCTTGATCCCAACAACCCACCACAACCAAACCCACCTCCTAGAGCCCGTACTCTAGGAGAATACTCCCGTCCTAGCCATCAAGGCTATCGAAACACCATTGAGCTCACCCAAGGAGCCAACGTGTCTCCCTTGCGATCCGACACCATCCGGTTGGTGCAAAGCGGATGTGCATTCCATGGACTTCGTTCCGAAGATCCAAATCAACACCTCAAGGATTTCCTTAAGATCGTAGGTTCCATAGACTTTGATGCTGACACTCGAGAGACTACCCGATTACGTCTCTTCCAATTCTCTCTGCGAGACCAAGCTAGTCAATGGCTAGAACGTCTACCCGCAGGATCCATC